>DWKN01000084.1:0-10761 GCA_018249455.1 Bungalotis erythus | reverse complement strand
AGAGGTGCGTGCCAGAGATACGAACCCGGGACCTCCCGAACGAGAGACCGGAATCTTACCACTGGGCTATCACTGCTGCCTATGACTCCCCTACTCTAGTTATAATACCTCCATGCTTAATTCACGCTAGAAATGGGCAGATGGTGGTCCTTCCCCGGAAAACTTTGGATTCTACCACGCCACAAAAGTTTTCCTCCTTATAGGTGATTTATTACTTTGAAATATACGTCTATTATTTTGTGATGTATCTGCAGAATACATTGCGACGCCACACAATTTCTCGGAGTCATATTTAGTATTGTCACAACATATTCCTTCTGTCATTATATCGTAACTCTCTGTACATTTATGTTACCTGCATTTTGTATAATTTGGGCGTTTCGGATAATACCTAGGCAGTCTAAGAATCGTACTAAGAACCATACTTCTTTCGACAATCTGTAAAATAAATTTCTATTGCTATGGCTTCATTCTCCGTGCGACCGTCCAAATGTCACGGCGTTATCTTTTGAACCATAGTTGGTAGATAGTTGACATTTTTATAGAGGGTCTACTGTGGCCGCTACAACAACAAATACTAAAAATGAAAATATAACAATAAATGGATTCTCATGTTAAGGCATTACAAAACATTAATAAGAGTATTATTATGGATATTCTAGATGTGCCCGCCGTTTCAACTACCGTCTAATTTATAAATTGGATCGAATTGTGGATCTAAACCATTGTCGGATCCACCTGAAAACACACAAAATATTTTACTAAAATCGGCCCAGCCGTTTAGGAGGAAGTTAGTGACATACACACGCACAGAAGAATTATATGTATAAAGACTATCAAGCGCTTTTACTTTTTTAATTATTTCTCGATCAGTGCCCGACAGTGTTAAATATTGCACTGCACGATGACAGAAAACTCTTCATATTTGAGTGCGACTCGTACTTAGCCGATTTATTTCTAACTGTTATACTCATTGCTTTGCCATTATACATATGTACCTATATGCTGGCGACCAAATCAGTTCACTTAGGTCAAAATAGAGTGACTGAGGTTAGTAAGTTGATATGCTAGTTTACCAGTTTCATTAAAATGTTAAGTCTCTGATTGCCAAAATTAACATCGAAGTATTATTTCGCTTTGTTACCACAAACCCCTAACCGTTAGTCCAAAGAGTCTTGTTGATCTGGGCGGACGATTCCCTAGAAAAATAACCTATTTTGGCATTGAGTAAACATCCCGACATTTCATGGAATGCGTAGACATTTCACGGAATGCCCGCATTATACACATTGCCGGGAACATTTTACATTGTCAGGCATCGCAAGATAATGGCAGCAAGAGATAATATTTCAGGCCATTTTCTCAGTAATGAGATGGCCCATCCCGCTAACGCGTCGCAGGATGTGTTTGCACTCCGTTTACATAATGGAAATGAGGTTTTCAACTTCATTTTTAACAAAACATCAACCATAGATAGGGTCTGTACTATATCTTGTCCTATAGAGTGTAATATAATTCAATTCCTTTATGTTTTTTATTACGTTCTTGTGGTATGTATTTTTCCCTCGATGAAAAATGAGGGGGTTTCAAGTAACGTGTGTTTCTGTCTGTCTGTGGCATCGTATCATCTAAAATATGGCATCTAAAAATAATAATAACGAAAATGGAAAAAGGAATAATTATTTTAAAACTACAACAAAAACCCTATCGTAAATAAGTAGATTTGAAAGGTAGTAGAATCTGTGCTGTACCGGCGAGGTACCACCGCTACACCCATTTCTAATGTGAAGCAAAATTTGTGTTTCGGTGGAAAGGTGTGGTTGCCGGCTCTCTTATATACGAGGCGACCATCTTATTCCTCAGGAGTAGCAACGCATCTGTTATCGACATATGTGACATGACATGAGGGATGTTTATCGGCGGCAGTTACCACTTACCATCAGGTGAACTGCATGCTCGTTTCTTACTTTACATTCATAAAAAAACGAAGATTCATTTAAAACGGATTTTTTTGAGATTATGTCCATAATCTTACAAAAATTTGGATATAATATTACAAAAATCCGTTTTAAATTAATCTCTTTTTTTTATGAATGTGAAGTAAGAAATGAGCATGCAGTCCACCTGATGAGTAACATACATACACCTCTGAGAACATTATGGAAAACTCTCAGATATGCAGGTTTCCTCACGATATATTCCTTCGGCGTTGTAGCAAATGATTATTAATTTCTAATACGCGCATAATTCCGAAAAATCAAAGGTGCGTGCCAGAGTTTCGAAAAACTTGACCTCCCGAACGAGAGACCGGAATCTTACCACTAGTATCTAGACTGGACTAGATTAATTCAATTATCCACCGGGCAACCCAGACCAATATAATTTACATAACGACTGTTTGCCACGTTATTCGCCATCAAATAGGTCAAAGTAACGCGTGAATGTAATTCGGGTACCATTTGCATATTCTGAGGTCAATATGGAAAATAATGATATGAAAGCGGCTGAAATTTAAATAAATTCTAGGGCTGGTGGGGGATTAATTATAGCTTTTTCGTTATTACTTCAGCCTTTTTGGGTACTGTGTTACTGGGTTATAACCCAGAAATGTTAGTTAAACCTACAAACTATATTCCAATACGTGAAGAGAAAACTATGTACTCCTTTTTAAGCTTATTCGCCGAACTGAGGAGTTTTTGATTTGGCACAATTAAGCTTAATGTAGAGAAACAGGGACGAATGCTAAAATTTATTGGCATTGGCAGTTACAAAATAACTAATAAGCAGATAACAGTTTTGTTAGCTTACTTTGACCATTTTAATAAGATCTTCCTCATATACGAAACTTGCTACATTAGAGAGGTCAAGTTAAATCTCAAGAACCCTAAATATTTTCGGGACAAATTGTATCCTAGATTACATTCTGGGTCCTAGAGATTATACCCGTGAAGTTATGAATTACGATCGACCGCGACCACCGGGTGATCTCTAGTTGTTCTGAATACCTAAAGTCAAGTGAACTTTATATCATTGACTAATAACGGCGCGCTCATTGGTAAATTCAATATGCTTCGTTGCGCTTCAGGCAACAATTTGAAGGTGGTAGAACATGTACAGTTCGACCGCCACACCATTTTTAGCGTGGAGCAATTTTTGTGTTTCGGTTGAACGGTGCGGTTGCCGGCTCACTTGCATACGAGGCGACCGTCTCAGTCCTCAGGAGTAGCGACGCATCTGTTATCGACGTCTGTGACATGACATGACGGATGTCCATGGGCGGCAGTGACCATTTACTATCAGGTGGACTGTATGCTCGAAGCCTACTTTAACATCTAAAAAAAATCGTGAAAATCAGATAGTATTCAGGGTAGTTTTCACTTTTCTGTGTTAAAGATAGTTTTCAGGGTAATCAATGCATCTGTGCTGAATAGTGGCAATGACAAGTTAAGGTTGTTTGGCGGCCGTTACTTGTATGCTACTTTATTTGAGTATTATTACTTGTTTCGGTCATCTCGTGCCGTGTGTACAATGGAGCTGTGCACAACACGTTCACGGTCTGCGGGCCGCTCTAACGATCTTCCACGTGTGATCCCACACGTGCACGGCGCAACTATCCAAAATGCACCTTATGTCTAACCCATAAGTTTTAAAATGTAACGTACTGTATCCTACACGCAGTGTGTGTAAGCTGCAGTTAGTGCGTTTGATCAAGACGCGTGTTGTAGTCTTTATCGCGACAGGCTTAAGGTCGAAATTCGGATGCAAAAAAGTTATCGAATTGGAAACTAAATCGTTTACCTTAATGGCGACTAGTTTTTTTTACAATGTAAGTTTTAAGCACTCACTTTTGAGGTCCTTCGACCGTTAATCTTGAGCCTTTGAATCATGAAGTGTTTTGTAAACAGTTTTTTAAGTTGTAGTTGATAGCATTTTTGAAGTAATTTACTTTTGGTCTTTAAGAGTTATTTCATACTATATAAATGTACTAAGTCTTAAAGAAACTCAAATTTTGATGTGAAATAAATTCTATCGATGTCGATGGATAAATACGAATTGTTTACTTAAAATATTAAAATATCAGGTATTTTCTTTTTGTTTTTTTTTAGTGTGACATAGCAAACGAGCACGCAGTCGACCTGATGGTAAGTGGTCACTGCCGCCCATAGACATCTGTAATCAACTCGAATGCAGGCGAATACAGATGCGTTGCTATTCCTGAGGACTAAGATGGCCGCCTCATATGTACTCGTATGTGAGTCGGCAACTGCGCCTTTTCACAGAAACACAAGAATTGCTTCACACTATAACTAAATAGAGTACCTAATAGTGCCTCCCGGGTGGACGGTGTGGGTTCCTCAACCTAGTAATTACATACGGTATAGATTTTACCACGTTTTTAACTTATTTGACACTTCTTGTTCGTGCTAGAGAGTGTGTTGCGTATCGCGCGGTGCCTTGTGAGTAGACGTCAAATTTTCATAGATTACATAATTGCTGCAAGGTAAGTAAAACATTTATTATTTATTTGTAGAAAAGTACATTTCCAAACAATTTTGTCAAATGACATAAATATGTCAATTTCTGCTTGTCATTTTGAATGTCGAGCATTTGTCATTACGTCACTTTGCCTACGTTTCGTTTTTGCACGTGGCTCCTCCCCTTACTGGCCGTTTTAAAGGACGATCCACTTACAAATCATCAGTGCGATTCGCATATTATATTCGGTCGTAACAAATAACCATAACGACTCACAAATGAACCAAAACCAATCAGAGAATAATATTTACAGTTAGAACAGACAAAATATGGCCGAATGCAAAATTTGCTATGAATATGCAAGCGTTTAAACTCGAATTTGTTATTTCACCATAATTAATTGGATGGCATCGACTTGCCACCGCGAATTCTACATTATCTTCTGAATTATGACAGAAGATATATTATAAATTCAAATGGGTCCCATTTTTTATATGCAGACGTGAGAATATTATCGCTCCAACCGCATTGTATTTTGGTCGCGAAAAAATGAAATATTCATTCTTTTCTTTTAAGCTGCATTTAATACCTACCTACTATACCTACTCTAGAATCAGTAACAGATGTAATAAAATCATGGAACAAAATTTATGTTTGAATAAATTTATAAAAAGCGAGCCAGCTGAGTTTATTGCCGAATCTTCTCAGGCAACAAACCGGCACATTTGTAAGTAGCCTATATGGCTATATTGTAAATGCCCTGTAGGCCTATATTGTGAGTGTCTTGTAGACCTATACTGTAAGTGCCCTGTAGGCTTATACAAAATAAATGGATTTGACTTGATTAGAGGTCCAACGAAGCGATGCAATTACAGTAAGCGTGTGCTTTTACGGCGCTACAAAGCCTCCCATACTGAGCTCAGTAGTTTGGTACCAGAGCCTACTCTGTCCATTGAAATCGATACGACAAAATATTCTTGCCGCCTCGATGTGCCCTGCAAGCCCCGTAGGCGTGATTGTCGCAGCCGCAACCTGTTCGCGGTGCCGCCCTGCCGCACTGAAGCGCGAACCAGCTCGCCCGCTCCCCGTATTCTCTCCGCTCTAAACACTCTCCTGAAGACCTACCCTGAGAGTGATCTGTTTGCTGATGAATGGAAGGAAATATTGAAAGTGTGCTTGAAGTTTTGTGAGCGTGAAGTATAGCTGGATTGTTCTTTAATTAATGTAACTGGTACTATCGTATTTATTAAAGTAAAACTATAAATAAATAAATAAATAATCTATCTGTGTATTAAATTTCATTAAAATCCGTCCAGCCGTTTTAGCCCAAATAAGTGACAAACACACACACACACACAAAAACTTTCGCATTTATAATAGTAGTAAGATTGACTTTTCTTTAATTTCAGATGCAAAACTATGAAGCTCAAAGAGTTGTGTCTTTATACATACACATGCAGATGGCTTCTCTTATTCGTATTGTATATTTAACTTGTAAGCTGCAACTATTAATAGAATAGCTATTGCTAAGTGATATCATATACCTACTCAAATACATGGACTTCTTACATTAAAAGGGTTGTATAATGTTGTAGAGATGTGGGAATATTATTTGCAAATTGAAACTTATTCCGTTTAAATATATGGACAATTTTATTTATCTGTCCTGTTCCCTTAATTTCGGACTCATTGTTTCATCTCGATAGAATTTGACTGCTGTCTATCACGGAATATTGTGTATCCCGAAGGAAGACAGAAATGTAGTGCATAATACAGATGGCGCTACTGGTGCGCAGCCGAATAAGGTAATAACTAATATTTTTAACCGACTACAAAAATAAAGAAGGTTCTCAATTCGTCGGTATGTATTTTTCTGGTTTTTTTTTACTTTGTAATTTTTAATATATGTATAGAACAAAGCTATCAATAATAATGGTGTAGAAGCTCAATCCTATGACTATCGATCTCTCAAATGCAATGTAAGAATATGTTTTATGGCGTGGAAGAAATATATGGTGGCGCCTTCTACGAATAGATCCGTTTGCGGGTATTTCGTTGTTGCAGTCTACTTATCTCGCTATAATAGGTAAATAGGACGAAATATTTCTCTCCCTTTCAAATGTGGAGTGTAGAAGGCAAGGAGTAACATCTAGTACGTGACAAAGTGTCCGTCGAAGTGTATTATATTGGTGGCGCCACATTAGCGTCAGGGTACATTTAAAAAAAAGCCAAATTTAAAAAATTATCAATGAACGAACTATAACGAAATAAAACCCTTCTAGCTATTATTTCTTACTACGCAAGTTGTTGAAATTTTCATTAATTAACTACTTCATTCGCCAACAATATTAATTTTTTTAACTCTGCATACATCACGTCGTTTACAATTGATACATTCATACCATACCCTGTGTCTTCACCAGCGCCATTGTGGAAGGTTTTTGAACCATTATTTATAGCATACGGCTGGACACTTTCCGATTTTCTACTATAGGACATGTTACTCCTTGCCTGTTTCTACACTCCATGCTTTATAAGAAGTTTTAAAAGTGGCAGAATCTGTGCAATCCGACCGGAGAGTTATCACCGCCATACCCGTTTCTAGTGTGAAGCAACTTTTATGGAAAAGTATGCGGCTCACTTGCATACTTGCATCTTAGTCTCCAGGAGTAGCAACGCATCTGTTATCGTCGTCGATGTCATGATATGGCACATCTCTATGGACGACAGTGACCACTTACCATCAGGTGGACTGCTTGCTCGTTTACTACTTCACATTAATGAAAAAAAAGAAAGTTACACACGTCCTATGATCTACCCGTCAGATTGATAGTGGGATGGCTCCGAGAGTCCTAGAGTCTTGGCTTGGGCATAGGGGAATGCTCGAGGTCCGTTTGCTATGGAAAGATTCCTCTGGCCTGACCTCGAACTGGAACTCCAGCAATTTGAAGACATTTTTTTCATGAATATGGAATAATGCGGTATCTGATCATGAACATCTTACCTGAATACTATCTGAAGTCAATCCACTAATACGTTTCTACCCCTTAAGGACCCAGATGGTCGCCTCTTATGAGTCGACAGTAAGTAATTTCGACTGTTTTCAGAGATTTTATAGAAGGTTGACAGAAAGACATACCGATCGGGGTCAATGGAGGTCGACGATGCACTCGTAGTTGTTTGCGAGGACTCCGGCTGCGTGGCGTGCGCGGCCCTCAGCACCGGCTCGGCCTCCTCGTCCGACGAGAACTCGTATGGGTCTTCGCCCTCAACAGCACCCTGACGTTATGTAATAGAATACATTTGCAAATTAAGTTATGTATATCCAAGTACGATATAAATTAATTTTATTATAATTATACGAATTGCAAGTTGATTCGGATATGAAACAAGTTTTATATAATTTCAATTTAAAACAAAGGTATACATAAATAGCAGAGACATGTAAACGTATTCATGCTCCTATCAATCAGAGCTCTGTCCAGAGGATCGAGTATAATCAATTATTACATCTAGTTTTCTCATAGCGAAAATCTTCAACATAGGACTTTAGTTCCACCTGAAATAGATCGTACACGCATCAAGTAAGCGGCCCGTGATTGGCGCTGGCGACACTTGGCTGCCACTGTGGCCGCCGTCTCTTACCTACAAATGGCTGGACGACAGCCACCGCCTGCTATTCTTATAATTCATTATCAATTGCAAGAAATGTCGCTTTTTTGGCCTGACGTGGTCGAAACGCGGTACTGCTACCGTTGTAAGGGTAGTGGCTGAGCAAGTACCCTAGCCAGTTATTTTATTTATAAAAGCTTATTATTGAAAAGCAATATAAGAAACAATAACATTTTCTTAGTCATAAATAATCACAGGATTTTATTGCATAGTTAACAGGAATATATACATATTACATAATTTTTACTAAGTTTATGGTTGTACGAAATACTGAATTAATTTGCGCCTCCGTAAATGTAAGTATACGTATTAAGTATACGGACAGATCATGACACATAAACTACTGCTAGAAATAAATTTGCCATAAGTTTGTCAGTTAGTTTGTTTGTCAATCATACAAAAATAGATTCCGTAGTGACCGACGGAAAGTTCGGTTCCGGTTTCGGCCAGTTTCGGCCGCGCCGAAACTCGACTGTTCGTGAATTACCGTACGTCGTTCGGTAAACTTCGCGGCTCACTCGTGCTCGCTCAAAATTGGTCCGCAATTCCGACCACTGTTCATGACATAAAAAAACTCTATTTAACTATCGGTATAAATAGAATATGCAAATAAATGTGTAAAAAAATATTTAAATTCACTTAATTTCAGTATGCAATAGAAATTTTAAATATATTTAAGTAAGTTTCGGTTCTCAAAGGTGTATAAAGTCTACCAACCCACTTGGCCAGCGTGGTGAACTACAGCCTAATCTTTCTCATTCTGAGAGGAGACCTGTGCCCAGCAATGGGACACTAAAGGGTTGATGATGAAGTTTCGGTTTCGGTTTCGACCAAAAGTTCGGTTTCGGCTGAAAAACCTGTTTCGGTAACTACTATTCCGTGCATGCGGGCAGAAGCGCGTGTTGTGTAAATAAGGTACCGTCCGTCGCGAGCGCTTGGCGCGCGGCGGCGGCGCGTCGGCGCTGGCCTCGTCGCCCGACGACGCGCGCCGCTTGCGACGCGCCTCCTTCGACAGCACCTGCACACAGTTCGATGTTTATAGTTGCAGTCTCTACAACCAGTACACATACTGACAAAGGGGAGATGAGCTGCTCAAATGTGAAAATTCGTCACTTATTCCGGGGTACGGTGTACAATGTACTCCTCCTACTATTTTTGAAAAGGAAAAAGTAATGAAGTATAAATTGAAACGAGGAGGAAAAACAGGAAGATAGAGCCGTAAAATGATTAAAAAAAATCCATATGCTTTCGTTTTTCGTCTGACGACACACCGTTGTACCGCAAACGAAAGCGTCCCACAGCTACAGGGATACCCAGCTCGATGCACTTCGCAAGTTTCAGTACTTTGTCAAATGGATTAAGCTGTCAACGGTTAAGATCACTAGCCTTCTTGAAGTAAGCGTAGTGCACGAGGTCGATGGCGGCGAGCGCGTCGTCGCGCGTCACCTGGAAGCTGAGGCGGCACTTGGCGTGCGCGCTCGCCAGCCGGATCAGCGTCTCCAGCGTGCGCGCCGTCACCGGCTGCGTCTGCGCACCACACGTCGTCGCGTTATAGCCCAGTGCCGACAGTGCCGAAAATGGCAAAAAGTAAAAAATATTTGCCACAGAGGCATTTATGTCATCTATACTAATATAACAAAGCTAAAGAGGTCGTTTGAACGCACTAATCTCTGGAACTGCCAGTCGGCTTTGAAAAATTCTTTGCATTCGATAGCTTTATTGTCAAGGTTACATGCGAACCCTAAGATTTAACTCGTCCGTGGAACACAGCTAATTTTGTGATAAATCTTGTTCAATCACTGATATCCTGCTTTTATTTCTGAAATAAGGAGAGAATTTTATTGAGGTAGGACTTCTGCTTTGAGTTGGTCACCAATGTCTGTGGGCTGCATGTTCTACTACTGCCATCACATAAAGCCATAGAGTCATTATAGAGTAAGAGAGCCACAGGCAGGCCTGTGAGTGCGAGCGTCCAACGAATAACAAAGGAGAGAAGATGAGAGCTCCGAACTTATCTTTGTCTAATCAGTCATGCATGCACAGATAAATATTCATGGCGCGTTTTTAATTTAGATACTTTGAATATTTTTTAACACACCCTCAACATGATTATGCGTTTTCTTTTATGCAAAAGGATAATTGTTTGTAATTTTCCAATATCCAATTTGATCCAACTAACTAAATCCAATCATCAGATAATTTACAACGACCAAACTGGTGAAGTAAATTTTATACTTGTGGAAACTTCGACTATCGTCGAAAGGAATGGGTTCTTTTTTACTGTCATTTTATTCGCTTATATTAATATACTGTAAATTAAACAGTATGTAATTTTGTATAATTTTACTCCAATTTGATTTTATAAGTTGAAATTTATTTTAGTTTTCAGCATTGCAGTAAAACTAAAGATTGCTCACTACGCACGCGCAAAATAAAAGCGAGAGTCAGATAAGTAGCCTCATCATTTGCTTTCTTTTTTTTTCAATGGACACAATTTAGGCTGGCCTCCCTACTGTATCTATAGATATAATAAAATTGTAACTGATCGCTGTCTGTACATGGCAAATATATTTAAAAATTCATAATGGGGGCCTTTATATACGCAAGAGAACC
>DWKN01000083.1:0-10762 GCA_018249455.1 Bungalotis erythus | reverse complement strand
TCTGTCTGTCTGTCTGTCTGTCTGTCTGTCTGCTACGTTTTCACGCCTAAACCACTGAGCCGATTTTAATGAGATTTGTTGATTTTTTTACAACTTAAAAAAATAAGGAAAGCAATCCCCAACTTCTTATAATGAATTTGATTTGAAGCTATTTCAAAAATTCAAACAAACAACGCAACGGTTACACACAGAGTACTAAAACGTATTATGTTTTAGTTTGTTTGCAAAACTGTCAATGTCAACATTATAACAAAAAGGAACGTACATGGGCGAATGTGTCATTCCTTTTTCGCAAGTTACGAACCAACATTATCAGTGTCATTTACTAAATGATACACTTGTACTTTTATAATAAATTGGTGCAGTGGAAACCTGCATTTCTGAGAGTTTCTCATAAAGTACTCAAATTTGTGTGATGCCTGCCAATCCGCACTTGGTCAGCGTTATGGACTATGGCCTAAGCCTTTTCGTATTGAGAGAAGACATGTGCCCACCAGTGCGACAGTGAAGTGGGAAAGTTTTGTTTGGGTAACGAAATAACGAACAACAATCAGAAAGAGCGGTTATATTTTTGTGTTACACTCTAAAGCGGGCATGTCGTGTAAAATATACTCCAAGTGGTGGATATTTGTAATTCCAAAAAGGTTTCCTATATTAGGTACTAATCATTAAGTCGAAATGCTTTGTACAACCTGTAAAAAACAATACGATACATTGTTGTTATAATGCTGTAATGGGTCTAATAATTGCTATTTAAACTTTTGTAGATAGATATGAAACATTTAATGAATACTCTAAAAATAAGTGAGGTTTTCGCTTGCCATATGTGGAAAAACAACAATTGTTTCATTTTGTATTGAAATATACCTTATATGTTATCACAAAATTCTCTTTTACTTCCTCCCTTAGTCTCTTAGCCCGAGTGCATTCCCGTGTTTCGTGTCACCCGTCACGAGAATATCAATTTGCGAGCTGTCTTTACGAGTTCAATTTCGCGTAAAGCTCCCTAAGTAGTGGTACTCTATACAAAATGTAAAGCCATTCTCTACGAAAAACTTTCAACACTCTTCGGACTTTACTTGTTGAGTTTTCTATTAAAAAGTGCCAAGAACTCCATCGTCTTTGTTACTTACTTCAAAGTTACCGAGACAAAAGGTCACTATAACTAGTAATTGTTGCGATAAAGGCTTAGTCACTCTTGCGTTAAGCCCCAACCCGATATTTTTCTTCATTATTTCACCGTGGAGTTCTTTAGCTGAGACTAATCCCCGTTAAAGAGATTTATAGCATCGCACTCAACTAAGAAATGATTTTCATACAAAATGGAGTTAACTCCAATTTGTAGTTGTCCTAAAGTAATA
The DNA here is from genome assembly GCA_018249455.1 of Bungalotis erythus. NCBI lineage: Eukaryota > Metazoa > Arthropoda > Insecta > Lepidoptera > Hesperiidae > Bungalotis > Bungalotis erythus. The sequence continues at coordinate 9,401 of DWKN01000083.1, read as the reverse complement.
ATGTTAATGGAAGTATAAACCACATAATCTAATTAATGACTATGTATTATTAACCCATAACTATCCCATTGGTGGACACGGGTGTTCTCTCAGAATAGGTTTAGCCAAAGTCCACCACGCTGGTCAAGTGCGGATTGGTAAAATTCACAAACCTTTCAAAATTTTATAGCGAACTGTACCGTTGGTTATTTTGCGATGTTTCCCTTAACTGTTAAATCAAGTGATAATAAACTAATACCGAAATGTCGTTGAACAACAAGAAACCCGGCGTAAGATACCAGAATCTTACCAGTAAGCTATCTACTCTGTAATTACAATAAATGAAAATACCGTAAATAAATATCCAGTACTATAGAACAAATCCCGGACTAAGTTTATTGAGTACGACATGTCAACAGGATAACAATATACGCGCGCGATGTGCGAAATAGTAGATGCGCTGTCGTCGGAATTGTCGATGGCGGGCGGATATTAAAATATCGGAAATTCAATTCCGAAAATCCATTTACATAGAGGAGGACGCGGCGCTCCGTCGAACTGCCCGAGGCTCGACGGAAAAAATATTCCGTACACAGCACGCAATTGGGACGTTTTGTTTTATGAGCCGCCGTGATTGTCGGAAAAATTGTTTGTATTTGAAGTGCCTACATTGACAATAGATTTCACATTTTGATCGTTGGAATAACGTGAAAATGCTTGTAGTTTTTGTAACTAGATTATAATATATATTGAAAAGGATAACAAAACACCCGACTGAAAATATATGAATTCTAAAACGGACTTTTCGAGACTTTTATCCAAAATCTTACTCCTATCATGTTTGTTACTTCTTTGGGCTAAAACGGCTATACGGATTTTGATGAAATTTAATACACAGAAAGATTATGGCCTGAAATTATACATAAGATACTGATGGGAATAAAATTTGGCATAGGTTTGTGTGTCTGTTTGCCAATCACGCAAAAAATATTAAATCTACTCAGACCACGCGGGCGAAGTCGCAGACAGAAGCTTGCAGTAACATAAAAGTGTTATGATATATGTGTATATTTTTGGATAGGTATATTTACTATCTTTTATTGGAGACACATATTGTTATAGTAAAAACAGAATTCGTTCCCCCCTTCTTTTTTCTTTTCATTTCCTGGCGCCATATTTAAAAATTATGTAACCCCAACTAAATTATAAATATCACTCTCACTAATTCAATGACACCTCATATGTCAAAATCCGTCCAGCCATTCGGGCTGTAGTGAGTGCCAAAGAAAATAGACATACATACATACGTACATCACTCGAAAAACATAAACCTCCTTCTAATGCAGTCGGGTAAATATAAAAAGAGTAGTAGCAGTAGTAGTACTAGTAGAGTAGATAGTATCAATAGAAATCGATCGGGCGATTTTGCTTTTATGTCGTATAGTGTATATGAGAATCCAATGTTTGTTATACAAATCTGTCATCTTCGAATTGTCATTTATAATTAACATTTTTGTTACAAAGGCGTATCTTGTTCTTTATAAGTTAAAACCAAGTTCGAAGAACATTATAATGTGAAAGTTAGGTTGTCTCAATAAATACTTAGTAAGGGAAAGTCCTCACGAAAGAGAAAAGCACATTAAGTTCGTTTTCTATCTTGCAAAGCAAAATAATTACAATAATGATCTTCTTTCGCAGTTGCCACTGTTTAAAATGTAAATCTTTGCTTACGACGTAAAATTAATTCCAATTTAACGTCTGGTACCGGCAATTTCGTTCTCCTAAAGCTTCGTACCTTCTTCGTTAAAGTATTGCGAATATTTAACGCCGGCTATAGAACTTACAGATATTAATTTACGTTTCAAAGTTATATAGCTGCAAATATCAGAGATAATTAAAACTTTACAATCTTCAATTAAGAACGACCTTGAAGAAGGGAATTGTTGATACTTTATTGCGATTATCACAGACACAGCGATGTTGTTTCGAAAGCTTTTAAAATGTAGGGAGCCGGGTTGGTTTCCGGTCATTAGACAAGCAATTAGCGCTTAACCGGCCGGGGTCGTCCAATGGAACGTTATGCGTCGCGCTAGACAAAGCACTGGTGCCGCTAACTCTGGCACCTTTGACCCAGTAACCGGTTGCCCTTTATGTTATTGCCTGTGACGTTTTAGCAATCAAAGTTCGTTGATGATTTGGCAAATGTTTGAGCAATGTCATAGGGTAAACCGAACAATAGGGGGATAATCACTCTTTTGTTGTAACACACTTGAATAAGCTTAGTAACGGCGGGTTGAGAATGAAGGGTGTAATTAGAGACATCAAAGTGGTTGTCTAATGAGGATACACTCGTCATATTTTACATCGATTTGATAATATATGTAATACGGGTTTTTCATGTTATTCCATATGTATGTAGAAATATTTCTTCGTCATTTTATTGTACTTAAAGAAATGCTAAATAAATGAGACGTATGAGATGGTTCTTTTAAAGTTACGAATCTTGGTCTAGAATAATGATAAAATTTAAGTTGCTTAAGTTAATGTGGTTATTAAAATACGTAATAAATTGGCAGCCTTAAAAGTTGTACACAAAATGATTGAAACAATTACATCGTCCCCTTTGCGAACAATTGCACTCGCACGTTACGGGTGACAGTGCATTACAGTGTAATAGAATTCCGCGGTAGGTACTTCGTTGAAATTCTCTAGCTACATTTGAGCCAGACTTATTGAATTTATATTAAAGTCTATATTATAATGTGTTGAGCTTTAGTACGGTTGCCCGGTGTTGAAATGTGTACAGTTCTAATGCATGATTTTTATTTTATTCTTTACAAGCTTCTGCCCGCGGCTTCGTCCGCCAGGACTGAGTAGATTCACTATTTTTTGCGTGATTGGCAAACAAACACACAAACAGACAAACTTATGGCAAATTTTATTCCTAACAGTAGATTATATGTTATACCAGGTCATAATCTATCTATGTATTAAATATCATCAAAATCCGTCTAGCCGTTTTAGCCCAAAGAAGTAACACGCACGCACGCACGCATGCAGGCACACACGCACGCACGCATGCACACGCACGCACGCACTCACAAACTTTCGCATTCATAATAGTAGTAAGATATCGTCTAGCTTTTCGCCTGCGGCTTCGCCCTCGTGAATTGAATTTTTATAACATGCATGTATTATAGATACATGCATTTATAACATTAGTAAGAACTAAGATGGCCAAATTACATAAAATATTTACAAATTTTAGCCCATGTGTTATTCTGATATATAAGTTATATAACTGTAAAGTTTCATCTAAATCCGTCTAGTTGTTTTACGTGAAAGAGTCACAAACATACAAACTTCGCACCTGTAATATTAGTAAGAATATCTACTGTAATAACCGATCACTGTTCCACTGTTGGGTATAGGTCCTTGGAATGGGATAAAGTATAAGCAAATTGCTGGTTGTTTATTTACAGATAAATTTCTTGATGCTTTCCTTCGTCGTTATACAGCACCATAATTAAAGAAGGTTACGTGTGTAGTTACATTATGCAGATGTTTTCGTAAAACGCGAAGAGACGGTGTGGTATAATTAGATTCAAACTAAGATCTTAAGGTTGAAACATTGAAATCTATGTCATCATCATCATCAACCTTATATTGTCCCGCTGCTGGGCACAGGTCTCCTCTCAGAATGAGAAGGATTAGGCCGTAGTCCACCACGCTGTCCAAGTGCGGGTTGGTAGACTTGACACAGCTTTGAGAACTTTATGGAGAACTCACAGATGTGTAGGTTTCCTCGCGATGTTTTTCTTCACCGTTGTAGCAACTGATAATGAACTTCTGATACGCGCATCAATTCGAAAAATCAGGGGTACGCGTCAGAGATTCGAACCCGTGACCTCCCGACCGAGAGACCGGAATCTTACCACTGGGCTGTCACTGCCTTAAATCTATGCCACTAGGCCTAAACTTAATCTACATATAAATATAGGAAATGTAGTAAATATTTTGATAAACAAAACATAGTTGTTTTTCAATCCTTGAATGTATACAAACTTCTATGTGACCGTTGTGTTTGCACTAGTAAATACACGTTTGCAAAATACGTTGTTTACCGAATAAACTTGCCTTCACTCCCACATCTCCACATCTCCGCATCTCTTTATTGAGCAATTTACCGTGTATCATCTCCCTATCTTTGTACATACAAATGAAACTGGAATATCTCATTGTAATTTTTATTTTGCACTTGTAAAATTTTGTGTCCGTTCACTCACCATAGTGTGGAACTGGCAGTGAAAACTAGTTTCAGATAAGGCAGTGTAAAATAGTTTCAAATATGTCGTCGCATTCTTTACAGGGATCAATCTGGGTCTCGATCTTTAAAAAAACAATATTGTTTAAACATACGACAGTGTTTAATTCTCGATGTATATCTTTAAATTAAATTTATATAGCTTAAATATTATTTGCATGATCTGCAAATTCAAACACAGACAGACGTGTAGAAAAAAATAGGAAGAGACAAAATTCTAAAATTAACTGTTTTGTGTTCAGAAACTATTAATAATATCTTCAATGTACAGACGTCGGCTCCATTATAATTTTATAAGTGCAGATGATTAACGATATTATTTAATATCAGATGATGCAACATACGATTTTACGAAGTTTATTAATATATGAGGTATATTCATTTCCGCTCTGTTTCTTGTGCATTTGCTTTGAGTAGGATTCTGGGCTTTAAGAGTCGTTATCAGAAATCGTACTATCATCCACCTATTTGATAACCTTTCAGCTTTATTGTGTTTACGCTCTGTCAATGTTTGTGTAAGGTGGCTTTGCTATTGCATCTCGCGTCGTTTATTTTGCCATTTGCCGTCCCTTTAAACCGAACAATATTACTGTACTTGGAAAATTTATTTCCTGCTTAAAGGGAAAAGGAAGCTTTGTATTTATGACATGCATTTCTTTTCTGATCATTTGCGGGAACCTTATACAACAATCTGGAATTGTTAGTCAAAGGAGCTGTTTGAAACTCGTGCGTGGCTATTTAAAAGTTTTTAGTTGGAATGGTGTTGTAAATAATATGTTTATTTATTTATTTATTTATTTTTTATTGTACCAAAAGATGTGGTACAAAATGCGGGCTTAATGGCTAAAAGTATTCTCTACCAGTCAACCTTTGGGCTAAGCAGAAATCAACGAAGACGGCATGAATCAAGGAAAGAAGACAAGTATGTTCCCACATACGAAGTTCCATCTTTGTCTTCATCGGTTGCACCTCACCTAAGATTGATCTCGATAGTCAGCAGCCATATTCTACATATTTGATGTTAGTTATGTGTCCATCGTTACTCTGTATTCATTGGACATCAGTGGTCTGATCGTTTGTTACTTTTATAGCAAAAGTGAATTCGGAAAGATTCTACTAATACGTTTTTATGGCTACCATAGTGTTTGCGCCGCGTCAATAACTGTTTGAGTGTACTAAGCTTACTGCGGCATCCCCTGGCTTTTATAGAGTTATAGAGCCATTTGCCGGTCGTTCTACTGTGCCTGTGATCATGATTATCCGATAATGAAGCTTTTTATGGAACCATCATAGCTTTAGCAAACTGTAGCTTGTAATGTTTGCATGTTATTGTCGTATGGTGTTTGCCTAGGGTTTACATAAGGGCCACAATTTGTGTTTTTGTGAATATCGTATATGGCCATTAAAGAAACATCGGTAAACAATGATAAAACGTCTCCGGTTATATTCACAGCCAAATGCGATCTACGGCACAATCATAGGGGGTGGTAGTCTAGGGGAAGTAAACCAGCCAGCTAAGGGCGGGTACATTGAATGAATACAGATATCTATGACTTGAGATTTTATTTAATATTTGTCGACTTTAAAAAATTTACTCAAAGGATAACAAAAATTCTTACGTAAAATGCAAAAGCGCGAAAACAAATATTTGTTTTCAGTAGAATCTAAGTTTTAAATAAATTTTATTCTTTGAAACAGTGATCCAGCACTCGCGAGTGCACTCAAATCCGTTTGGGCATAAACTTTAATCTTTTCCAAAGCGCATCGATGTTGATATTGAAATTTTACTAGTATAAATAGTTTTTTCATGTCATCACATTTATAAGGTAGAGTTTTTCCCCTTACAGGGTGCAATCGAAAACATGGGACCGTACGAAGAATTAGTAAAGTCTGAAAAAGAGTTTTCCCTACTTTTATCGAGTCTAAGTGAAGGTGGTGAAGGTGAAGGTGGTGATAAGGTCTGTAATACAAATTTACAATAGGATAATAATACAAATTTTCTTTATTAAGTACAAGTATTTCACAACATACTAGACATGGATGAATAAAAATAAGAAGGACCTTTTATTCCAAGTCACACCCTTAATTTTCTAATTAGTCAGTAAGAAAGAGACAGCATAAAGATTTGGACATAGTATTAAAGAGCTGTTTATGTTACAAACAGTTCTCATTATTGGTCAAAAGTCACTTGGAAGACTCGTAGAATTTGATGAATCATTTGACTTTATATTTGTAAGTTCATCAAATCGACTTATATTGATGATTTAGTTTGTGACCTTTGATATGAATTATTATTATTTTATCACACAAATCACTTATTTTTCTTTTGGAATCCGTTTTTCTGTTTTCTTAAATTTTTTTTTATATGAATATTATAATTCCTTCTGGTAAAGTGAAGTTCCCACTTATTAAAACCAATGGGTTGTTTTACTGCACCTATATCCCGCCAGGAGGCGCTACTGTGTAGCAATGGTTTTTGTTTTAATTTGGTATTATGGTATTGAATATTATTCTTTTCAGCCTTTGGTCATTTATGCCTTTTAAACATGTTTCATAGTGTCACCATGGATTTTTTGTTAAGTTATAATAAAATACCCATACTATTACATAATGTAATGCAAACATAATATTAGTTTCTATGATTTAAAGTTTACATAAGGCTGAAAAGAAAATTATCCAAGACCACAATACCAAATTAAAAATAAAAACCATACATTGATGGTGGTCCCCCCATGCAAGTAGATTCCAGTAAAACATCCCGTTTGTAGTGAAAACTATCTATTGCCATCTCACTCGCTGTGGTCCTCACCTCTCTTTCTGGTAGGCTCGTGCTAAATGTTTTTTTTAAAAAACACATTCCACCACCGTTACATGGAATAAATGTCAGACCTAGGAGAGTGATATAGAAACACAAAAAATTTACTTGAATTCAGAATCACACCCTTTTACTGTCCAACTGCTGGCCATAGGTCTCTTTTCATATTGAGCAGGGTTAGACTTTAAACCATCACGTTGGCAAAATGCATATAGGTAGACATCACCCACCTCTGAGAACTTTATGGAGAACTCGGGCATGTAGGCTACCACGGGATCTTTTGTCCACCATTGAAGCAAGGGATAATTAATTGGTAATATGTACATAACTTCAAAAAATGGAGTGATAGCTTAGTGGTAAGTTTCCGGTGTCTTGTTCCGAAGGCCCTGGGTCTCTGGCACGCATCTGTGATTGTTTGAAGTTACATGCATATTAAAAAATTGACATGCTACAAAGGTGAAGGAAAACATCGAGAGGAAACCTGCACACCTGAGAGTTCTCCGCAAAGTTCTCAAAGGTGTGTGAAGTCTGCCAACCAGCACTTGGCCAGCGTGGTGGACTATGTCCTAATCCTTCTCACTCTGAGAGGAGACCTGTCCAGTGGGACAATAAAGGGTTTAAGTTGATGACCAACATAACTTTGAAAAATGTACATGTAAAATATCGAACCCCAGACCTTAGCGAGAAGCCGGAGTCTCAATACTACCACTGCTGCAATTTACTTCGTAAAAAATATAACTGATTTGTCATTGGTCCTAATAAAACAAACTATGAATTGATAATGACATGTTGCAAGCAATTCTAGCTCTTACTATCACATACATTATGGTAATATTTGCTCAACACGTCTCAATGTCAAAATTATTTATGTCATGAGTTGTGAATGCACGACTTGCAAATAGGTATCATTAATATTGTTTCAATTTGATGATTTAAATTTTAACAGGCTTCATTGATGATCCACATCTCACTAATATTACAAATGCGAAAGTTTGTATGTTTGCTCGTTTGTATGCTTTCACGTGAAAACAACTAAACGGATTTAGATGGAACTTTACCGTAATATAGCTTAAAAGCTTAAAATCCATCCGATGAGATTTTCCACTCGCAAGATCCACTCGAACAAATACTTTAAATGCTCTCAGAGGCAAACAGCTAAATTGTCCAAATAAACAATTGTCCCTAAATCCGGTTGCCATACTGATTCGATACGCAAAGTGTTCCGGGTTCTATTCCCGCCAAGCTAACATTTAAATGGTGAATTTAGACTTCTGTTTGTGCCTCAATCCGGTTATTTATTACATAGAGTAACAACTTTTTTAATAGATCAGTCTTCGAAGTTCTTCTACTATAGGTTCTACAAGGTATCTACGTCTGGTTGGTTTTTTTTGGAATTTTGTAATAAGAATCCCCCAGTGGATCCAAACAGGACCCTAGTGGACGGCGCCATATTGTTGACATAAAACGTCTTTTAAATCGATCGGTAAGGGGCATGAAGTTAAAATCCCCTCTGGTAAAGGCAAACTCAGTTGCAAAAGTAAAAACCAAATATAATGAAATAAGTTATGGCAAGATTCTAGAAGAAGTTCTATAGCCTTACTTATTAACGATTAACGTCGATACGTTAATTTGCTTAGAGGACAAACTAAATTTACAACCGCGCGCTGTATTTTATTAGCGTTTACTCAACAGTACATTCATGGAATCGAGCGGGAGTGGTCGCGCGGCAAAACCAGAACATACACACACACTAGTACGCACAAGACGTTCCACGTACTTGGGCTATGTTCATGGCACCTATCCGTTTTTTTTTACATAAACTGCTATTGCCTAAACATACTTACAGGTATTAATAAAGACGAAAGATACAAGTGTCTTATCTCAGTCTCCATTGTTTCCTTAAATGAAAACCTAAGCTGATACGTGTTATATTATTAAAATGTTACTATAATTACTAAAATTATTAACGTAACAAAAGTAGTGTCGTGTTTACATATTATATTGTAGCAGTCGTATGTTACATTCGTATCGGGAGGTGCAAAGTTTCATGTACAGTCGCAAACGAAAGCGTTTGACACGTTTTTGTTATTAGCTTCGAAACTGGTTAATTATGATACCGATGTAGCAAACGGGGATGCAGTCAGTTCACCTGATGGTATATCGCCACTGCCGTTCATGAACGCCTGTAATAAATTCATCAATTAATAGGCCGGCGATGCATTGGTGACACTCCTGGTGTTGCAAATGTCCATAGGCGACGGTGACCACTTTCCATCAGGTGGC
>DWKN01000082.1:0-10765 GCA_018249455.1 Bungalotis erythus | reverse complement strand
GTTACTCTCCCTACCAAGCCAAATTTCATAAGAGCCTGCTAATGCAGCCTTAGATGCTCGTTCTAAAATAGAATTTGGTGCAGTTCTTGACAGGCCAAGGTCTTTTAGTAGGTTGTAGAGAGATTTTGCTGGTATGCCTCTCGCACCAACTTCTACTGCATAATATGCTACTTTTAGTAATATTATTAATACTATAAAACTGAAGAGCAACAACGACTACGGACCCTTATCAAACAGTCCAACGACACAACAAACCACTTCCTGTCCAATTAGGCCCATGAAACTCGCGACTTCACCGCATCGGATAGCCAATTAAACACTAAATTATCATCCTACATTAATATTGTAAATCAACAAATTTTAATAAACACATGACTAACGTACTTTGTCGACGTTATTTTGACATCAGTGCTGGAACGTAAATCCTAGCATATCTGCGTTTCCATCGGCGGCCGCTCGCGGACTTTCATTTACATAATTGTCATTGTTTGCTCGTTCCCGTCCGATCTGATACGCCTACGCTTTTAATGTCTTTTGTTATAAATAGTTGTCGTTAATCGCTCCGTGATTGTCGTGCATTCAACTTTTCATTCAACTTCGGTAAATTTTATTCATTGTTCACTTTTGAATTATCGGGCCTTTATTCCATGTAATGTATTGGTACAACATTAAGTATAGTTCGTGAAATTTGTTTACGTTAGTATTGTTTTAACAAAATTTTCTATATAAATAAATAAATAAACCTGAAGTATCTCTCTGTGATGTGAAATGCCATTTTATATGCCATCATGTTTTTAGGCATGCTGAATGTTTTTATTTACTGAGGATTGTAATAAATAATATTCCGTATCTTGACTCACACTTTATTTACACTTGATTGGCTTGCTACGGCTTTCAATCGCGTGGTTGTAATGTGACTGGCCATTAACGTTACTTACATATAATATACTGACGGTTACATAAATGCATAAGTGCGTCCCTACATGTTTAAATACGCCATAAGGTTTAATTACTCTGCGTGGTTTAATCTCAGTGACTGGTGCTGCGTCAAAGTTATGAAGGAACTTTTCAGCTTAGATTAGGGACATAATAAAGCAAAATTTTTACTCAGAAAAAATATCTATCTTTCTTGTGAATTAAGCTTAAAAATAAACGTGAGTGAGCCCACTAGCGTAAAATGTATATAACATACAATATGCATAAAATATCCTACTACATAACTAAAAAGTGTAATTTTACAAAATTGAAAAGACTTTCGTTGGGAAAAGATAAAAGAGCGCGTTACATCCGCAACTGACGTAGCACATAGCTCGTAGCGCGGATACGACGGCGTAGCGCTACGGAAATGTACGCGTAGCAAATTGTTCGTAGAAACTTCAACGAGAAATGCAAAAAGACAATGTCCTAGTTTATAACTTTGAATTTTTTAAAAAGCGGAATATTAAGTGACCGTTTCTGCAACAAACTCATTACTGGAGCACGTTACATAGAAGTAATTTTCATAATTGTCGTGTAGGAACAACGAACAATTATTTCGCTGCAAAATTCAGCGCACGTTTCCGAACGTTTATCTAAATAACAGTGTTATATGATTACGAGTTTACTTTGCGGTGAAGTTCTTCAACCTGCCAGCAAGCCTCCATTGGAGTTAACCGCAAATGCGCAGACGCATTCTAGTTGTCATGATACCTTTTTTAAATATATGTAACCGATTATACAGCTCCTGCAAAAAAGTCTGATTTATGACGAATTCCAAACATACTTTGTAAGTGTCCGTAAGGTAATCGTAAATATCATTCCCCCAGTGGGTCGGCGTGGACAAAAAATCCAAATAAATCGTCCAATGAATCGATGTGGACAAAAAGCCCATATAAAACCCACAGTGGATCCAAACATAGGATCTTAATGGATGGGTCAAATGACAGATGTAATACATTAAAAATTCCAATTGACCCAATATTTGTTACGCAGTTAGTTATATCGCACGATTTGTGTCTACTTTAATAACCGGTACGTTGCAGAAGCAATTCTTAAACGAGGCAACTTTTGAAGTTCAAACTACAACAGACGTTGCTTAGGATAAAGATTAATTTGAGTTCGAACTGAACGAAACATAGACATCGTTTATTTAGTTTGAAGACGGTAGTAAAAGATTCTTCTATTGTCAATGACAATATTAAATGAAAGTTACAAAATAGACGATCCCAAATATATACATATATATGTGTATAATGATGTTGTGATATATGTATTTGGAATGGTATATTTATGAAATGGTAATATATAAGTGATTTCGTAAATAAACTCCAAAAAAGTCAGCTTCAAAATGTATGTATTTATAGTCAGATTTTTATTTTTTTAATATATAATCTAGTTGTTGGTCACTTTTTAATATAAGTAGACATATTTTTTAATTGTCGTTTGATAGTTGAAGTTAGGCAACTCTACAACTATAAAAAGTATATCGCCACAAAAGGCCCGAATTTGTCCAGTAATTATTTTACACACGGTTGGTATTTATGAACTGCAAACTATCTTACTTTTATTATAAATGCGAAAGTTTGTGTGTGCATGCGTGCGTGCGTGCGTGCGTGCGGGCGTGCGTGAGTGCGTGCGTGCGTGCATGCGTGTGTGTGGGTGTGTTTGTTACTTTTTTGGGCTTAAACGGCTGTACAGATTTTCGTGACATTTAATACACAGATAGACTATGACTTGGAATAACACATAAGCTACTGTTAGGAATAAAATTTGCCATAACTTTGTCTGTTTGTGTGTTTGTTTGCCAATCACGCAAAAAGTACTAAATCTGCTCAGTTCACGCGGACGAAGTCGCGGGCAGGCTTGTAATAAATAATGTCATATGAAGGCGTTGACACCTACCATTCATTAGACCTTGACATAGCATTGTTGAGGACAAACACACCGAAATAAACATGGCCTCTACCACCAGAAAATAAGGTTCAAATTTGAACGGCCGAGATAAAGCCAACATAGTCATCAGTGTTTAATAAAACTCACAAATCGGGTGCATTACAAACTAAGTTTTATTTCGATAGACTTAGGTTTGAATTTCTATCGTGCGCAGCGACTTTCGCGAATCAGTTCTCAGTTTCTCACTGTATTTACATTCAATAAGCATTGTCGCAATAGAAATTTTGATCTAAATCAGTAACGATAATTGTTGCGCAATTTTAAACCTTACAAGGATTTGCAAGTTCAGAAATGTTGCAGAAATAGCTCAATGATCAAAACCGGTGTCCGCCCAATGGTCGAAATTCGATCTTATAAACATAAATAAAATAATGAATATTATATAAATTTCTTAGAGACAATATCTACCCTTTGCGACTGTTTGACCACAGACTAAATATTTGTTTGATATTGACAGGTTAAAATCGAAGACAAGAAATCTGACATTTTATTTAAATGTTAATTTAAATGAGTGATAGCCCAGTAATGAGTGACAGCCCAGTGGTAAGATTCCGGTCTCTCGTTCGGGAGGTCCCAGGTTCGCATCTCTGGCACGCACCTCTGGTTTTTCGAAGTTACGTGCGTATTAGAAATCAATTATCGCTTACTACAACGGCGAAGGAAAACATCTTGAAGAAACCTGCATATCCGAGAGTTCTCCGTAAAGTTCTCAAAGGTGTGTGATGTCTACCAACCCGCACTTGGCCAGCGTGGTGGATACAGCCTGATCTTGATCATTCTGAGAGGAGACTTGTGCTCAGTAGTAGGACAATAAAAAGGGTTGATGATGATAAATGTTTAATAACGACCTGCGTGGCGCTGCGGTCACCATACTGGTTCGCTACACCGAGAGTCCCTGGTTCGACTCCCGGCCAAGCAGGCATCAAAATGATGAATTTACATTTCTGCTCTGGGTCTGGGTGTTTGTGTACTTGTCTTTGTGTGTGTCCATGCCACCCATGACAGGGAATCCTAGTATGGGGCTATGAGTGTGAATGCGTTAAGCGTTAATTCAATTTAATCTATTCGTAATACATAATATAAATTTATTGCAGGTTTCTTCATAATAAATATAGGGTAAGAATATATATTATAGAAAGCTACCTTAAATGGTGTGCTGATCAAATATATACATATTTTTTGAATAAAATTTATTGATCCTTTACTTTACCGCTCATGGTGTAGAAAGCAGACTTAATCTTAAAAAGCATTATCTCCTATTCAACCTGAAGGTTGTGCAGAATTGGATAATTTTTGACACAAGAAAATGAAATAAATAAAAGCGGTCAAGCTTTCTACTAACATACTGGGATTCCTTGATGCAGACTAAAACGAGGAATTTATGTGTGTTTTTTATGAATATAGTAATTTTTAAAATAAAAAAGAGCGAATAATCGAAGTTTGCATAAAATGTAGTCAACTGCATAATTCAGTAATAAATTAACAGTTTAAAATAATTTTTAAATCATGTTTTTATTATTTGTATTCTTCTCAGCAAATCGTTTCATATGATAATCGTATCATGGGGGTGTATCTATAAAAAAGAACTAATCGGCCATCTTGGGCCGTCGGCCATTTTGAATTTGGATTGACGTCACTTAATATACTGTCATTTGAATTAAGCGTGTATACAAAATGTCAGCCCAATCGGGTTAGGATAACTGCTTCAAAATTCAGTTGCAAGATTCCACGCAAACTAACGTGTGTATATGGCAAGTTTTTATAAAGGCTTGTAAAAGTAATACCTGATTTGGGAGGACTACGGTCGACTGCTCCACTGCAATGACGTATCCGTCTAACGGTATCATGCATATTCACAACACAACTGTCCCTTCCTATGCTAGGGTTATCAGAATATATTAAAGTATAACATTTTATTGTCATTCAATGCATTCCGCCATGAAATTTAATTCGTGAATTAGTAATTAAAAGAAAATCAAACTCACGTTTTACGGAAGCGATGTAAAAAAATATTTATTTATTTATTAAGTCATGCAAGAATGGTGTATAGTTTTTTTTTATTTCATCATCATCAACCCTTTATTGTCCCACTGCTGAGCACAGGTCTCCTTACAGAATGAGAAGGATTAGTCCGTAGTCCACCACGCTGGCCAAGAGCGGGTTGGTGGACTTCACACACCTTCGAGAACTTTAGTCTCAGATGTGTGGGTTTCCTCACGATGTTTTCCTTCACCGTTGTAGCAAGTGATAATTAATTTCTTATACGCACATAAAATCGAAAAACCAGAGGTTGTAGAACCTGTGCAGTTCGACCGTGGAGGTACCACTGCCACACCCATTTCTAGCGTGAAGCAATTTTTGTGTTTCGTTGAAAAGGTGTGGTAGCCGGCTCACTTACATACGAGGCGACCATCTTAGTCCTCAGGAGGAGCAACGCGTCTGTTATCGACTATGACAAGACATGACTTATGTCCATGGGCGGCAGTGACTACTTACCATCAGGTGGACTACATGCTCAATTGCTACTTCAAAATCAATAAAAAAAAAAAATAAGATTAATTGTTAACTAATTTCCTAATAAGCGTTATGCAGTGTTGAAATCAACAACTGATTTGAAAACCTAGAGAAATACCGAGAAGATTGATTTCAACTGGGCCAAATTCTCGTGTAACCTAAAACTATACAAGAAACCAGGGCAAGAGAAGTTCGAAATCTATAAGCAATTTATAGCACATAGACCAGACCTCGGTCAGTAAAGGGGCTTTCCGCCAAACTAACTCCAGGTAAGTTCGTCGTAGTCAGGTCCAGTTGAGTCGGTTTGCCGTAACCAAAATCCCGCATTCTCTATTATTTAGTGAAAATACTCTCGAATTTCGCTAAAGAGCGGTCCAAAAGGAGATATAAAAGATTTGCTCGTCCCAATCCGCTTTTTAACAATTCCGTCTTCAGTATACCTAGGCCATTTGTTGTGCAAAATCTTCCTAAATCAAACAACGAGAGCAAATCTCTGCTCTAATACCTTTCAGTTCAAGTGACAGGAAAAAGCGTTGTTTTAGTTCTCGACCGCTATACATTAAATAGGCCGTAAACATAAATGCTGTCGAATATTTTTTTTGTTGTGGGTTAATAATTAAATTTTAAACTATAACTGAGACACTCGACTATAAAAGTTGTTGCTAAATAGTCACCCCCGAGAACAGGAATCCAAATTTATGGTTTAGGTGTCTGATCGGCCGAGAATTGAACCCGGAGCCTGAAAATAAGATCAGCATGTGATATCGTTACGTTAAATTGTGTTTAATGTTCGATTTGCGGTCGGGCTATCCTGTAACTCATGAATTTAAATTTGCTGTGCGTCTGAGCGCTTTGTACTTTTGTGTGTACGGCAGTCACAGTGCAAAAGCAGTAATCGAAGTCAAATCCATTTACTTCGTATAGATCTACAAGGCTCTTACGAATGTGCCTGTCAGTTATACAATATTTCTATCGGTGGTTTGGAACGTAGCCACTATTGAGATCATCCGGCAAGAAGCCTTATCGGGCTTGTGTTTCTTGTCTAACATCATTATCTGTTTTTAAATACCATGTTATTTAATTGCAGGCTGTCTTAGTGTGGAGTTATTAAAGTAGAGATTTTTAATCTATATAATAATACCTGCAGAGAAAACTTTGCACCCCTTTTTAAATATATAGCGAGCACGGAGGAGTGTGAAATTTGACACAATTAAAATTAATGTACAGAAAAGTTGCAGAAAGCTAAAATTCATTTATAGTGTGTGTCACAAACATTACTAATAAGCACCTGACATTTTGGTTGACCTAATGACGGCCATTTTAATAAGATTTTCGTTAGTTTTGTATGTCCTACATTTGAGAGGTCAAGCTAAATATCCGGAACCCTAATGATTTTCGTAAGAAAGTCTATCTTAAATTATAAATTATAGTAATAATAAAACTCTCGCCCGCTCCGCTGGTAACTTGCGCCGGCAACTGTCCGGCTACCCCCCGGCAGCTTTGCGCGAACGTGCCGGATGCGGCGCGCACTATTTATATAATACCTCCATTTGTTGTTCCGGAACCATTACGGTATTACTAACGACTGTCACCGAGCCATTGTTTGATACTTTAAGGACTAAATTTAAACTATTTTACGGATGTGTAAGTAAAATTTAATACACGAGGTAGAAATCAACGTAATAATAATAGACAATTTAACGCATTGTGTGCATATCTCTATATAGAAGTAGCAACATAATAAATCTGTAATAAATTTTCTGATTAATTCCCTGTTCTGTTTGGGGTTGGTTGAGGCTTTATATTGATTTGATACTTCAATTTCATAAAAGCGGCATATATATTACGACAAAATCTTCTTTATCTGCGAAGCGTATTTCTGTCAGTCTAAGTCTAAGAGTTGTATACACTCAAATAAACGAAATTATATCAACTAGAGATCACGCGGTGGTCGAAATCGACAGTAATTCATACTTTCACAGGTATAATCTCTAGGACCCAAAATGTAATCTAGAATATATTTTATCCTGTAAATATGTAGGGTTCTTGATATTTAGCTTGACCTCTAATGTAGGAAGTCCCGTATAACGAAGATTTGAAGTAGCAAACGAGCATGCAGTCCACCTGATGGTAAGTGGCCACTGCCGCCCATGGACATCTGTCATGTCATGTCATAGACGTCGATAATAGATGCTTCGCTACTCCTAAGGACTAATCGCCTCGTATGCAAGTGAGCCGGCAACGACATCTTTCCACCGAAACACAAAAATTTTTTCACGCTAGAAATGGGTGTGGCGGTGGTACCTCCTCAGTCGAACTACACAACAATCCGGTTCTACCGCCTTTTATCTTCTTAAGCGGGTCGATCTTCGATCTTATTAAACTGGTCGGTATTAAGTTAACTAAAGTGTTACCTGCTTTTACTTATGTTTGTAATACGTAACATAAATAAAATTTTGCGTTCGTCGCTGCTCTTCTATATGTAGTTAAATTATGCCAAATCTCACACACCTCCGTTCCCCCAATGTTCTTAAAAATTGGTATAAACTTTTCTCTTCACGTATTAACGCACAGATACGCATAACGATTGTCAAGGTTATAAACATTGAACATCGAAAAGGTATTGAAATAAACGACACGAGGGAAAATAGTGAGAGCAACAAAAATGAGATACATACAGCGCTCAACGGGTTGAATGCAGTCGAATATCGGGCGCAGGCTGTCCGTGGCACGACTTGACATCTGCGGTTTTGTGAGCCAAATAGGACGACTTTCAAGGCACAACATAAATGCAAAACTACATTTCGCTTTGTATGAGACAGTGGGAAGGCAAACGATTTTCATCTGGCGATGAAGTGATAACAGGAACCTTAATATCTATAAACAATTTAGCTAACGTTAGAGAATACTGACTTCTGCACGCGACTGCGTTCGCGTGGGCTGAATAGAAATCAAGGTGGTATAACCGTGCAGTTCGACCGGGGAGGTACCACCGTCACACCCATTTCTAGAGTGAAGAAATTTATGTGTTTCGGTGGAAAGATGTCGTTGCCGGCTCACTTGCTTACGAGGCGACCATCTTAGTCCACAGGAGTAGCAACGCATTTGTTATCGACGTCTGTGTCATGACATGACAGATGTTCATGGGCGATAGGGACCACTTACCATCAGGTGGAGTGCAAACTCGTTTGCTACATCAAGATCAATAAAAAGAAAAGGATTCTCCAGCAGTCAACTCTCCTTGATGGCGAAAGAAAATATTACGGTAGGTGTAAAATTAAAATGAAACAAACAAGAAAGAAAGATGAAAAAACGATAGCATTATGTACATAATAATAGTTTGATAACGACATATACGTACTTATACAATAAATTATGACATATAATACACAACGCTTAGTACGTAGTAACAGGACGAGATATTGCAAAAGGACATTTATTGAATTGCCATTTATGCAACTCGCTCGCGGAGAGGTTTCCACTGCGACAGAGTCAAGACAAATGCAATTTCCTCTACATTACAAACAAACTCGATGAAGTTGTTTACGCATAAGGGTATGGAGTGGATGATTAATTAGACTTTAAAGTAACTAACAATATCTACGCATTTCTATAATTTATTGTTGTTTCTGTGTAACTAGAAGTGGGGAATCTGATACCAGGACATGTATTTAGCGTTAGTTGCATAGCGTTCGTGGGCGACAGTGGCAGTAGTAACTAATGCAATATTGAATTGATGTCCTAACAGAATTTGTTATAATAATGTTGGTTCCGTTTATTAAATTGAAAATCTTTGTACACAAAAGAAAAGTAGTGACTTATTAACTTACTGACTCACCAACGGTCAGCCTAAAGCCTTGGACCAAGAAACTTGACATATGTCACAGGGGTTGTTCTTAAGATGTGGACAAGGAATAAGAAAGTTTTTTTTTATAACTTCGACCCTTGAGCCGGTGAAAGAATGTTTGAAAGTGTGTATGGTAGTCCGTCATTTTTAAAGCTAGGGGCATGAAATTTTGTTTTTAGGTTAACGATTAAAAATAAATAAATACGTGTTCTAGCATTTTTGAAAATTCAATTTCTATAATCGTTATTTGAACAAACACGCCGACGTACGCCAGGCAAAAACTAGTATAAATATAGAAGACTTCGACAGGTAGTAGGACTCGCCACATGAATAAATAATTAGCGACAAGAATTTCTCTGGGTAGATCAGGCGCCGGCTTTCAGAACTTACACATTCAAAAGTTCATTTTTGAAATTGATTGCTTAAAGCTTAAATAATTTATTAAAGAGAATATCGATCGACAAAGATGCTATAAACGAGTAGTAGAGAAGAGTACTTTTATGTTGTACGAGTTTTAAAAAGTGCATATTGCCTACAGCTTGTTTAGGACCTAAAGATCGACGTTATGCAATGTCGTGCACGGTCAAGAGTCGGATGGGTGACCATTAATGGCCAAAAAAAGCGTGGCGATGAGCTTTACAAAATTAAGCAGTTGATTAACAGGTTATCGATAGATGGCAGTCATTGACTATTTCGAAATACCCGGACGACGGCTTCACCTTTAACCTTATTTCTATCAATCCGCATTGGAGCAGCGCGGTGAAGAACGCTTCAGGCCTCCTCCAGCTGAGAAGGAAAAGATCGTGAGGAAACCTACAAACCTGAGATTTCACCATAAAGTTCTCATAGGTTCGCACTCACTTGGCCAGCGTGATAAGAGTATGACTAAACGCTTCTCATCCTGAGAAGTGACCCTGGGTCAGCAATGGATCACATAATGTCTTGCACAACAAATTCTAGAAAAAGTAAATCGGTTATACCAAATATTATTTCTTTGTAACGCACGGGGATTAGGGTTTCATCTACAATTGCGAATATTTGATCCAATATCGGATGGCACTATTTCGGGCGCGGACAAGTAATCGGAGGTTGACGTCCAATATTCCCAAATAGGACTACAATAAAGGAATCGGCTCAGGGTTTAAGGGAAGCAAAATTGCGATTTCCCGATTGTTACACGATGATTGAAAGCTAGCGGCGGCGCGTTTCAGCTTTGTTCAATTTATTGGGAATTATTTTTATGTCAATTTGGAGCGGAGTGACGGAAAAGCTTTTAGATTTTTGCCGTGCGTAAAACAGAAATATATTGGATTCGGTAATACGTGAAGCGTTAAAAATTTTGGAATTACTAAAGACAATAATGGAGCGAACGTCATATCTTATTATTGCACAAGACTGAAGCGTTAAAAATTTTGGAATTACTAA
The DNA here is from genome assembly GCA_018249455.1 of Bungalotis erythus. NCBI lineage: Eukaryota > Metazoa > Arthropoda > Insecta > Lepidoptera > Hesperiidae > Bungalotis > Bungalotis erythus. The sequence continues at coordinate 48 of DWKN01000082.1, read as the reverse complement.
AGACAATAATGGAGCGAACGTCATATCTTATTATTGCACAAGACTGAA
>DWKN01000081.1:0-10770 GCA_018249455.1 Bungalotis erythus | reverse complement strand
TTTAATTTCATTGAAAATATTATCGTCTTTTGGATAAAATATTCGCATTGCTATACTTATAAGTGACTTCATGGTTATCTATGTCGATCGAATCGCGCTCGTTGAATTTTTGTCAACATCGCTTGGCGCCACCACCATGAGCCCCGATTATATCTATTCGTTAAGCCAACACGTAAATAGGAAGTCTTTGGCTTAGAAACAACTCCTTGCCAACTATTTTCAAATTATCCGACTATCTTACACCCAAGAATAAAGTTAACACATTCAACAAAGGAAGTCATGGCGGAAGTTTTATGCGCTAGATCACTTCATTATATGACGATATCGCTTTTAGATGAATTCAATCTTTAAAAGATGCGATGTACTTGGAACCGGCGCGGCAAGATCTAAGTAAAGGAAATCAGAATGCAAAAGAGATGATTGAGGCAAAAGAGGACGGTTTGATGAATATTCAGAATGAGGCTTGGGCGTCACCTCATTTGCCTCTTAAAACAGTCGATACAAACATAACAAGCGCCGATGATGGCGATCCAACATGTCACGCTATCCGATGTGGGCGGGAGTGTCTGTCAGTGGACACACCTCGACCACGCAAACACACGTACGGATGAAATGTCACATATGTACCCATCTAGGCGATGTCGGCGACTCATTGTGACATCTTCATTCGGAGTCATTACAGTGACGTGTTTATTGGCTTTGATTGATTAATTCTAGGGCGGAATTATGATGGACTATCCGATCGCAGATTGGAATGTACTATGTTGTCATGTTACTTCATGCGGTTTGGTATTTAGACTAAGTATAGCTTTTATGTCATGAAATTTGTAGCCTACCTACGTCACGTTTTGAAGATAAAACTAGTTATTCGACATTATTAATTAGCTGGTCCGTATCGTGGGATTTTATTGCTTTGAGTTTTTCTTTTTTGTGTTCTTTGCAACTATGAGTCTTCTTTGCGGCTACGACACTTTGGCACCATACAAAATGATTCAGAGCTATTGTATAACATTTTAATTCTATTAATCTGTACACTTTATTTGTTTTTGTATTTTATTGTATTATTGGAAAATTAAGGTGCATTAACGTGTATGTATAACGTGTATCATTAAGGTGTAAACGTAGTGATAGCCCAGTGGTAAGATTCCGGTCTCTCGTTTCGGAGGTCCCGGGTTCGAATCTTTGGCAGGCACCTTCTATTGTTCGAATTGGAGTGCGTAATAGAAATTAATTATCACTTGCTACAACGGTGAAGCAAAACATCGTGAGGAAACCTACACATCTGAGAGTGCTCCATAAAGTTCTCCATAAAGTCCACGAACCCGCACTTGGCCAGCGTGGCGGACTACGGCCTAATCCTTTTCATTCCGAGAGGAGATCTGTGCCTTGCAGTGGGACAATATAGGGTTGATGATGATGAAGGTGTATTGCGGTTAGGCAATGTTTCGATTACATAGTGATTGCGGTCAAAGTAATGAGCAGGTTATGGTTAAATATACGAACTAAGACCGACTTTAACTTAAAACATGATTTGTTTATATACATTGTACTGTTGTAACGTAGCTTAAAAGTTAGGTTGGACTATCGTTTTGAGTTAAGATGTCAAGAAGCTTACTCACTTTTTGAGCTTTCTTGTTTTTAGTAGTTGAAGGAATATTTTGGTATAGCCTGATCACGAAGATATAGGTAAAGGTGGAGTAAGCACTGCCTGTTTTGAAATAAAGCAAACATCTGTCTCACTCTCAATGGTCCGACCTCTCTTTTTCATGAAGTTTTAATAGTGTGTGGTTTTTGAAGAAGGTTTAAGGAGAGCTTACTAAAAAGAGATGCGAGGACCATAGAGTGCAATGACAACATATAAATTTCGCTTCAAATTGGTATTAGGAAGTGCTAACTCAATTTTACTGCAGGGCAATTTATCTTCATGAGCCTGACAAAATCTTCATACAGATCATCTTTTGACAGGCTCTTTTCTCTACAGATCTTATAACAGAAGAACATCTTTTGACAGAAGCGAAACCATAGTCAAAAAACAGTGATACCATGTCCAAAGAAAAAAATTAGAACGACCGAATTGGAAACTAAAGAGTCAAACAAGCACTATCTGCGGCACTCGAATTGGAAAGCAATAAAACGAACCGTTGGTGCGTCGATACCGAGAAGGGAATCGGAGAAGGTAATCGATATTGCATCGAATCAGCATCACGTAGGTCGATTACCGGTGGCCGAGCAGGGTTACCTGCGTACGATTTTTGGAACATGAATATTTTTGAAATGTAACTTCTTACGCTGCGGTTCGATAATTGATAAGTAGACGAGAAATTTTGAGGACGATGTATATGTAGAACAGGACTCCTGCCCGAAGATGATCACACATGCGTTGCCACTCCTGAAAATAAAGATAGTCGCCTGATATGTCAGCCGGCAACCACACGTTTCCACCGAAACATTGCTTTAAGAATTGCTTCACGCTAAAAAGAAAACGCACGGTAGCACCGCCACATGCACGTGGCGGTGCTACCTCCCTGGTCAAACCGTACAGGTTCTGCGACTTGGAATATAGGATTAGGGTACGGCAAACTATTTTGACGAATCAAGAGAAACGAAATAAAACATGAGAACTTGTCGCTTTCAAGTAAAACTTTAGGCAATTTGAAAATATACATGCACAAAATTCAGAAAAGTCCAAATGACATTACTTGCGATCGCTGTGGCGTGCGTCCCAATAGTGCTCTTTGGGACACCCGTGTACCTGAATAGATACAACAAGAAGATGAGGAAACTGGCCCTGGTTATTACTTTTATTTTTTGAATACGCTGATACTAGGTTCACTTTTGTTTCATCTATGTAATGAGACCTGTGAAGCCGAATTTGACGCTCTTTTAATTGCTGTATCATTATGAATCGTGGCAGTTACATGTAGTCTTGATCACAATATAATATTGTAGTACTACTCAGATGGTCTGATGATAGAAACTGAAGATATATACTGAAACTCCACATTCATAGCCGACGGCGGAAGAACTTGACTTAAACGTGTTTTTTATCTATAATGCGATAACTCTTTTTCCTGCAACATATAACGGAATGGTCGGCATTAATCATAGATTTAGATTTTTTTACCTACAGTCAAAATATTAACCTAATGTCAATGTAGACCAGCTGGTAGGACTCAGGTTCTATTTGAAATTCATTACAGATGTCCACAGTCGGCAGTGAACTTTAATATTAAGTGGGCTGCAAGCTTGATTGTTACGCCAATTACTCAGTAAAACGTATTTACTGTTTATTAATGTTAAAACTGAGGAATAGTAAAAAAAAACCAAAAACAACCTGTGTGTTTACTTATGTACGCACGTAGGAAGTTATACTTCTTTGGCGTAACAAGATAAAAATCTTTCTAAAAATTTAGTCCTTCGCGTTATCCTATGTTTGTAGAGAAAGTGAAACTAATAACTGAAATCGAACCCGAAGCCTTCTGAAACGCAGACTGATACAGAGAGCTTTGTGCCTCGCTATTCTTCAACTAAAATATATCCAAAAAATATACTACAAAACTGCAAAGAAAGAAAGGTTTCCGAGGATAATCGCAGATTCATTGCCCGTTGGGCACTCAAGCGGAGTACCTCTTGAGTCCGTTGATATTTTTAGGAACAAATTGGCTTTAAGACTTATTACTCTGAGCATGTTAACATTTTAAACCGTGCGCCATCCACTTATCTAGTCAATACTGTTTTCCGTTCAACCTAATAAATTAAAAAACACAATATTACTTTTCATCTGATTGGATTAATCTGGATGTAGCATGAGGTGTGTGCTTTCTATGATGAACACATTTCATATCATTATGGCTTTGAATACGACAATCTCTATCTACGTTCATATTTTCATCAACTACGTCCCAGTTTACCTACAAGTCGATACTGTGTGCCATTGGACCATATTGTGTGGTTAAATAATTCTAATTATTCTTTATATTATTAGCTTCGTCTAGAAGCAACTCTTGTTTTTAGGTGGACCTTCATTTCAATTCATTGCTGAATAAAAATGCTATATAATTGACTACAGCTTAGACTATTCTTCCAGCACTATAGTATTAATTACTAATAGATGAAATGGTTGTGTTTAGTTAATTTGTAGGAACGCTGAATAAGCTTGATCCTATTGGAAGTCAGCTTACTGAGTTTACAGTAACCTATAAACATCCAGCATTTAATTGCTACAACTATAACAGTCTCTATACAAGACTACACTCTTTTATTACTATTAAAGTAGTCAAGTGCAGTGAAAACAGTGATTGATTAAGTAAAATATGTGGTGAGTCTACATTAAAATTAAATACTCCCTCGTGTGTTGTGAGTTCCAGATTTTCGAATGCAAAAGCAAGTCAGCATGTAACATTGAACATACCCAAATCGTTTTTTTTACAAATTAATATTCACACAAAACTAAATGCACTATGACTTTTACCATCTGACTTTGGTTCGATTTATTGGGCATGTGAACCCAACCAACAACTGTGCACAAAAGTTATTTTTTTACAAACACACTGAAAATTAATTATTAACTGAACACAACGCGTTCTACTGATCGTTGATTTAACGTTATTTAATAATACTACTTAACATAAAAATAGAACCGTTCTTACGATAACCGTTCGCGATCGCGTTAAGTGAGTCGGGCAAGCTGGGACGTCTAACCAACCCTGTAACTCATTTGGTACTGAGTGTCTGTAGGGGTTGCTGACTGCTGTACGCATGCGAGGTTGTGGGGTTCTACCCTAAACCCTGATGAGCTCGCGGATGTTTGATAATTAAACCCAACAGTTAAACGATTTAGAATTTTCACAGTCGTATTTGCTTTTGTAACGATTTGATTAACACATCGTTCGGACTCAGTTGCGCCAAAATTGTATTTTCTTTTCGCGTTTCGTTTATTAGGTACCAGCCCTGTTATTTCTTGTGAAACATCTAGCTCGAATGCATGATTACCACTTCATATAATCAATAAATAAATATTAATTCTTTCTTATCACCGAGTTCCTTAAGATTGTATTGGCATTGGCATAATATCCCCAAACCGTCCACGCACAAAATAGCTCCGCATGCCGAAAAATATATACTTACACAAATTAATATTGCTATACCGACAAGGTCTCTAATTATATTGCATGGAAATTAACATGATTATGATTATGCAATAAATGATTTTATTTCATTTGAATTGATTTAATACTAGCTTTCCACCCGCAGCCCCACCCGCGTGACATTCATTCACATAAATTGACATAACGTGTTTGTTGGTAACCGGATTTAAATGAAAAAAATACAAAATGTTAAGTGAAGCCCATCACAATGTAATCCTGAAAACCGCATTCAAATCGGATAAGCCGTTTCTGAGATTAGCGTTCACAAACATACAGACAAACAGATATACAGACAAAATTAAAAAACATTGTTTTCGGTTCTCTTGTGTATATAAAGACCCTTATTATAAATTTTTAAATAAATTTGCCATGTACAGATAGCGATCAGTTACAGTTTTATTAAATGTATAGAAGATATTTTTTATTTTCCTTTTGTTTTTTCTATTCAAATGTATATTTTTGTTTTGTTTTTATGAAGAATCATTGTAATTATTAGTTCATTTTATTGGAACGAAGTTTCTTATCGCGCGGTACACGCACTGAATGGGATGGGAGAGAGATCGAAAAAGGCGTGAAAGAATTTCTCGCGACACTTCTTGTTATAGTACGTTACAGCCGTGTATGAACCTATACTATATCGCTGCACACAGCTCTACCGCGCAACGGGGGACTCGGCGGCTCGCTTTCCTTCGGCTCTCTTCGGTTATACTCGCATTTTCCCCGCGGTGGAGGGAACTTCGTTCCGACCGGGGGTCGAAAGACCCCTCACCTTGGTTTTTTTATTTAGTTAGTACAATAAGGTAGATTGTTGTTTAAGAAGTATGTCTTTTCGAATATAGAGTTGCAGATGGTGACTTAGGATATAGCATCATCTCATCATCATCATGAACGCTTTACTATCTCACTGTTGGGCACAAGGCAAAGGTTTCTTCTTAGAATTTGAACCGCCAATCGCGGATTGGCAGACTTCACACACCTTTGAGAAGTTTATGGAGAACTCAGGTATGCAGGTTTCCTCACGATGTTTTCCTTCACTATTGTAACGAGCGATTATTAAAATCTAATACGCACATAAATTCGAAAATCAGTGAAAATCGTATTCGAGATTCATACCCGGAACCTCCTGAACAAGAGATCAGAATCTTACCACTAGGCTATTGCGGAGCAGCGCCTATCATCATCGAATGGGTTGATGTTAAAAGAACAAAAGATTTATGTGGTTAAGCAGAATTTTCAAACCTTTGATTGCAGCCTGCAGTGTAGTCGCCACATATGAGTGAAAAATGACAACCACTTTAATTGACCTCCCGATTACTTGTCAAGTATTGCCACAGAGAGCTCAAGCTGAATCCAAGTTCCATTGAAAGGATCTTCCTGGTATACATTGCAGTATTTAAGCCAAACTATAGGCTTTTAAACTGTAAAATATCCATTTAAATCGATTAAACACATTTTGCGTAATTCGTGACAGTCAAAATATCTCCAAAAAAAGTTTAATCACTAAATAAAAGATATCAGGCAGCTGTTTTTAAAATATCGTCGATGTACAGATAGACCGGTTATATAATAGTCGTATAGATATACTTTACTGCAATGGAATTAATGCAATATCTATGACACAATCATCACTTGATGCGAAATAATTACGCAAGGTAGATATCAGTGGAGTGCTGATAAAAAATGTAGGATGAATACGTTTACACTCACAACTGGAAGGAGTAACTAATGAGGATATGAATACAAGTGCTTTTTATAACGCAAGTGTAGCCTCTTCAGTGTCTATAATTATAAAGATGTATATGCTTTGTTTTATAGAAGTAATTAAGGATTAAATTAATAATTAAAGAGAAATACAGTTCTCCATAAAGTTCTCAAAGTTGTGTGAAGTCTACCGACTAGCACTCGGCCAGCGTGGTGGATTACGGCCTAATCCTTCTCATTCTGAGACGAATTCTACGCCCAGCAGTGGGAGAATAAAACGGTGATGACGATAACATGGGGGCCCTCAAAACACGGTGATCTTTACATTTCTCTGGCTACATTTTAATATTTGGCAAATAATTGGTGCCATTTATCATTAATAACCTCCCCCCCCTCAAGATTTTTTTTATGAATCGGATATAACAAACAAGGATGCTGTCTACATGATGTTAAGTGGCCAATGCCGCTCATGGACTCCATATCAAACAGGATCCTATCTGAAGTCAATCACATATGCAATGTCAATCCGGAGATTCATAACTGACAATTTAGCTAATGAAATGTTAAATGTAGCATATCTTGCCAAACAAGCTTTCTTGGCCAATGTAAGGCAGCATACTGGATCTGAATTTTATCATATAACAAATAATATGGCATTACAATAAAAGAATAACGATAATAATAATGATAATGGAAAAAGGACAATCTCCCTGATTTTGTTGCCAAATCTTCTCAGCAGCATCCCCGAACCAGCAGTAGATTAAGAAAAGCTATAATTGACTATTTGTAAATGCTCTCAGAATTTTTGAAACAAATTAATTTTATTGGATTAGATTTGAGATATATAGTGGAATAAACCAAGGAAACAAACAAACGCTTCCTAGACACATTAGGATTCCCTGTGTCGAGGGTGCCATGGACACACACAAACACTCAGACCCAGAACGGGAACCTAAATTTATCATCTAGTTGTTTGCCTGGCTGAGATCAAATCCAGAGCCCTGTGTGAGTGCCAGTATGGTAACCATTGTCATGTGGGTCGTCAATGGGAATGTCTTGAAATTGTAAATCTCCATTACTACACTCTACAAACCAGAAAATAACAGCACAACCCTGTTTATTGAAATAGATGTAGTCATACTTACACCAGCATCCGACTACCTATGAATGCTCGACAAAGAGTTTTATCGCTTTTAAACCTTGATTTTTGACATCTACACAACACCAATTATCAACTGTTTAGGATATGTCAATTGAAGTCTATCTTTGATTTAGTTTTCTAGTATATTACTATGTAAGGTCTTATTATGTTATTTACCAAATACTGCATCTTTAGACTGCTAAGATATAATTATAATGAGCATAAGATCCGAGGCTGAATACCCAGCTAATGTAAGTGGTAAAAGTGCATACATGTTCTTTCATAATTCTATAATACCTATTTTGCAAAGACATAATAAAATTACATTATTTGTGATGTTTCTCCTATATAAAGTAATTTTCAATTGTCTCATGTTGGTCTTGGTACAAACAAACCTAAAATTCTTAAATGTTAAAATCACATATAGTAATGAAAACCTAATTACCATGGCAGCGATGCCATTCCTCAAGTGTAGTTAGGCGATCCTCCAAGTTTTATGCCATTTATGAATAAAATATTAAAGATTTATAGCACAATGAATAGTTAATTGTGCCCGCAAAACTAACATTCATGCAGCTCTGGCAGAATGCCCAGAAGTATTACTATCCAAAAGATTTATTCAGCTCTTGTATTATAATGTATTAATCTGTAATGTTTGTCCCCGGATATTTGTTAATAAGGCATAAAGTACTTATAAAGGATTGTTTTGTGTTAAATTTTTGGCATTTTCCTTATTACGTAGTTCAAAAACTAGGTCATTCAAAATCAAATTTTTGAGATCTAGGACAAAGCTTACAGAATCTTATGTTTACACAAAAATCTATTTCTCAACTCATATTAGTCCTAAATCACTTGGCAAGAGATAAATCGTGTATAGTAAAACCAAAATTTTAACAGCAAAAAAAATCATGCAAATATGGAGATTTTGTAATTTTAAATGGAAAGGTCACTAACCTTTATTTTCTAATTACCCACTTAAGTTTCCAACAAAAAAACGGGTACATTTACAGAAAAAAATTAAATACAGCATAAAATTTCTACATACGCACACTTAGAAAACTTTAAAATATAAATATTTTTTTACATTTTTGCCTAGCTAAATTCCAATCAGCTGACGCTGTTGTATATTGGACTTTGGACCCAAATGCAACTACAGAGAGGCTAATTTCGTTTGCACCATAAATGCACCAGCTACATGCGTTTTTCAAATTGATATGTACGTCCTTCTGTATACATCGTATGCCACAGACTGATTGGGTTAGCAATATCGTTTATACATAACCTAACCGATGTTGCAAATATTGTATAATATGCACTAATAATATCGCCCAGTCCACGGCAAAGCCGGTTTGTCTAGTGCCCGATAATGCCTGAGTATTTATTTTTACCCGTTACGTGTTCACAGCTGTCTGCCCCGTCTCGACGCCCGGCCACCAAGGAAAAACGTGATTTTCAACAACCAAACTCATTAAAAACTATATTTATATACCTTTCAATGAGACCTACGCTCTATAACGTGCTCATATGTGTATATTCGGACGCAGAAACCCGACTCGCTATATTTGGAACGCGTTTTAACCGGGCCCGAGAGAGAAATTGAACGTCCCAAATAGCATCGTGCCTACTCAGAGTTATCCGCACGTAAAAACGGCCTATTAGACGGGAATGTCGTAAAATAATGTTGGCTCGTACCTTGGTCGTTGCCGGCAGCGGAAGACAGCAAACGCGACTATTCCCAGGAGAGAAAAACCACAAAATCCTGCACTGAAACACGGTGAGAGTACACAGCGCGTGCAATCACTCAATTCACAGCCGGCAATGAATTATTCACAAATGACTAGTCGCACACCGAAGGTAAACAGAAAATACACAGATTACACTAACTTAAAATCTATGCTTTCCACAAAAAATATCTAGTTGAACCGAACGAAAAACGCGCCAACTGTCAAACTAAAAAACTACAAGCACCCACGCGCCGCGCGTCCGCGCGGTCCGAGTCCGCTTTACTGACTGGTGCGAGGCCGCCGACACACGAGTCGCACGACGCACACGAAATCGCCCGTCGCCACGCTGCCACACACTCGACGACAATCGGCTACCTCTACGGCATGCTTCTGTCGCAGTTTACTCTTCATTTATATAATAAAACACCAGCAATTCCCCTATCTCATAATTGATAATATATTTTACTAACGTCGTCGTTATCTATATCGCGATGCGACAAAATGAGATAACCGCTCGAACGTAAATTCTAGCGATAAAGTAAGGCGGCCGCGTTGAAAAGATCTCAGAGAAGTACGAAAATACGTATAAGCTGGTAGTCGTCTATATCTGTGCGGAATAGACGATGACCAGACGCGCATGCGTCAGACAGACCGCCGGTATGTCAGTGAATGACAAGCCCTGCGCTTGTATTAGCCGATCGATTTTAAAAGAAATGTAGTGTCTTGAACGGAGGCGTACTGTTACTACTTTTATATTTAGTTGTTTAGTAACCGTGAAGTGCACAGCACACGCGAAATGAACCAAACATTTTTACAAACTTTTATCAAATATTGAAAGTGTTAGGTAATTTTATTTCGTAAACTTAAATATTATGAATTCATGACATATTATTAGATGTATATGTTATTTTCATTAGCTATTTGGCGATTCAGTCTATTAATGTATAAAACAGTCGTTTTAAAATTACACGTAAACATTTTTTACATGAAATGTCTTCATAATTATTATAAAAAAATTATATTAGGGGCCTTCGTATACGCAAGAGAACCCAAAACA
>DWKN01000080.1:0-10827 GCA_018249455.1 Bungalotis erythus | reverse complement strand
ATAAATTCTAACTCAAAGAATTTAACCATATTTAGGTAGAGGGCCCAAAAAGATAGATTTTATTTACATAAATCACTGAATTTGAATGGCGCCTAAAATTTATATTTCTTTTTGTAAATTGACTTTTGATGTGAATGCATCCCGATTAAATTAATACCGTTATGTCGAATATGTCACTATTAAGTCTCAAAAAGACTTATACATATCTCATTGGTAATATTACATTAAAAATTATTTTATTAGTGAGTTCTAGTGCTATAATTCTCGGAAAATTCTCTAATATTCTCGGAATAAAATCCCATTCTCCATACAAAAAGTGGACATGTCGTTCGTTTGATGTGAACAGAGTTGGAAAGCCAAGAGGCGGACGCGGCGGACGAGCTGATCTCGCGGCTGCAGGTGGTGGAGGCGGTGTGCGGCGACGTGGGCGCGGCGCTGTGGCCGCGCCTGGTGGAGGGCGCGCGCGCCTGCGTGGCGCTCACGCGCGCCGCCTACACCGCCGTGCGCCACATGGCCGCGCGGGCGCTGGCCGCCATGGCCGCGCGCGACCCGCATGCCATCATGCAGATAGTCGTTGACGAGGTCGGTGATTATCGAATTAATGACAAGTAGACTAAATTATATTTTATTATACCGTGGAATTTGCAGTGTATATTCAATACTGATTTGAAGTATTTGATATGATGTAAGTATATACGACTACTGACTGCTGTTTCCTTTGTAATGAATCATAGAATTTAGCAAAGATTGTCAAGCAAACAAAAGTGTCTAAATGTGGATTAAATTATAATAATTAGAAATACAATATGAGGCAAATTGATATTGTATAATTGTGTTGACTAAATATAAAATTTTAATAACTTTGTAATATTGTTAAGTTTTGATAAGTTTATATCTACTCAGGTGAGGTAACGTGCCGATCTGGTAGTATATTAAAAAAAATTGTAAACGTGCCCCCTAAATCTATGCAAGAAATAAATGAATATAATTTCATTGTTTTTGTTGTTGTGAATTCACGGTGTCAGCTCAAAAATAGTACTCAGAAGTCAAGTTTGTTTGTACACATCGAATATATAATTTTGTAACGCCGTTTGTTATTTATGCGGAATTATAGATTTTTGTAATGATATGTAATTTTTTTTTAAAGCTATTTAGGTTTTAAGATAAATACGATAATATGTAAGCTATGCCGCCTATCCCCATAGCAATGATGTATAAACAAAAGCGCCATGTCTGTCGTCAGCTGATCACTGCGCTGAGCGACGTGTGCAGCGAGCGCGTGCGCTGCGGCGCGGCGGAGGCCATCGCGCGTGTCGTCGAAGCGCTGCAGCTGCGGCTCGTGCCCTACATCGTGCTGCTCGTCGTGCCGCTGCTCGGTGCGTTACACCCTAACACCCGCCATCCCCCTACACCCCTACATTCTCCTTACACCTCTCCTACACCCTCCTTACGCTCCCTGCACTCTCCTTACACCCCTTGCACCCGCCTTACACCCCCTGCACCCTTCCTACAAACAAACACAACAAACTATAAACTAATGATAACACATGCTGTTTTGGTCATATTTAGTGCTGTGTAACTATTTGTATGTCACATTATCTGCACTGCGTTGTAGTCTGTGATTTCATGACAATGACTACAATGCGGTGCAGATAAATTATGTATTTTTCTTTATTTTGTTGTTTCATCAGGCGTATAAGTTTTCGGACATTAAAAATACTTCATGTTGTCTAGCAATTTTATAAATCTTGTACGTGAAAAATGAGTCATAATCCTCGAACGTGACTCGACGTGTGCGTGCAGGGCGCATGAGCGACCCGGCGGCGTCGGTGCGGCAGATGTGCACGCGCAGCTTCGCGGCGCTGGTGCAGCTGATGCCGCTGGACGGCGCGGCGCCCGACGCGGCCGCGCTGGCGCCCGCGCTGCGCGAGCGTCGCCGCCGCGACCGCCGCTTCCTCGACCAGCTCTTCAACCCCAAGTCCATCCCCGACTACAAGGTGCCCGTGCCGATCGCCGCCGACCTGCGCACGTACCAGCAGGTGCGTCATATGTGGTAGAACAGTTCGACCGGGCAGGTACCGGCACCGCACTCATTTTTAGCGTGAAATAGTTCTTGAGTTTCGTTGGAATTAATGGTGTGGTTGCCGAATGACATACGAGGCGATTAACTTCGTTTTCGGAAGTAACAACGCGTCTGTAATCGACTTCAGAAGGAGTTCCTGTCTTGTATGAAGTTGATTATTGATGACTGACCGCTGATTGACTGCAATGACCGCTTATCATCAGGTAGATTGCAAACAAACGAAGTATTTCAGTTTTCTAAAAAAATTTAAGATGTAAAATTCGTCTACTTTCTGTCAAGTATATAAAAATGCAATAATGCTTTATTGTACACAAATATAAGGATAAGAATGTGTACATCAAAAGGCGGTCTCATCGCCGCTAGCAATCTCTTCCAGGCAACCTTTGAGTAGAGGATAACGAAGAAGGCATATCGTTTTCAATAAACAAGGTTCCCATAAGACGTCGCTTTTGTAAAATGTCAATCGGTAACAAAATGTATCTCGCAAAATTGGCGTTGACGACGTGCGACGTGGTTCCAGGCGGGCGTGAACTGGCTGCGGTTCCTGAACGAGTACCAGCTGCACGGCGTGCTGTGCGACGACATGGGGCTGGGCAAGACGCTGCAGTCCATCGCCGTGGTGGCGGGCTCGCACGCCGAGCGCGCGCGCGCGCACGCGCCCGCCCTGCCCTCGCTCGTCGTCTGCCCGCCCACGCTCACCGGTAACACCCACCCCAGAAGTCGATCGATGTGAAGTTGCCGCTCCCTAGCGCCAATTGCAAAACACGTTTTTTTTTATATATATGGCAATGGCGTATTTACGCTCAGCCGACGACATTGTGACTCTCCTAGTGTTGCAAATGTCCATAGACGACGGTGACCGCTTTCCATCACGTGGCTCGTCTGCCTTATCGCTAGGTTAAACTATAAAAAAAATTACATCTAAGGTAGGGAAACGAAGGGATAAAAAGGATCCGTATAATTTGGAAGGATTAGGCCGTAGTCCATCACGCCAGGTCGAGTGCGTGTTGGTAGACTTCACACACCTTTGAGAACTTTATGGAGAACTATCGGGTATGCAGGTTCCTTAACGATATTTACCTTCACCGTTGTAGCTTTTTTTAAGTGATAATTAATTTCTGATTCACACATAACTTTGAAAAATCGGAGGTTCTTGCCAGAGATTCGAACCCGGGACGGCCGGGACCTCCCGAACGAGACACCGTAGTCTTACCTCTAGGCTATCACTGCTTTATTGTAAAAATGCTATATGTCAAAGATAAACAGCGTCAAAAAAAAAGGCGCGACCAAAAACTACTAAACTATGTGTCTATCTATAACTATCTTACGAAACACAAAAATATTTCGTCTTAAATTTTCATCCGCAATTAAATTCATAAACCCGCAGCATTAACATGTTTTAACTACAATATGTATTCATATAAAATAAATATCTTCTATTTAATAGAAATTTTTCGAAACACACAGACAGACAAAAATTTAAAAAAATGTTATTTTGGTATATCTACCGTGTGTACATACATATGCATTTAATAAAAAGCGGTTATTTGATTTATTACAAATAGACACTCCAATTTTATTTATTTGTATGTATATATGATGCCAACATTACTATTCGTTTATAAAACTTCACAAAACTCAAATAATATAATAATAAAATTTTCATTAAACAATTTGCCACATTCCTTTTACGACGTGCAAAGTAAACATACGAATTTCGAAATTTTCAATGACAAGATCGGGGAGCATGGATAAAACGCAATACATTAAATTAAATTAAAGGAACTCTTTCTTTACACCCGTTTCCAGGGCACTGGGTGTTCGAGGTGAACAAGTTCATACCGTCGCAGTTCCTGAAGCCGCTGCAGTACGTGGGCCCGCCGGTGGAGCGCGAGCGGCTGCGCGCGCACCTCAAGTACCACAACCTCATCGTGGCCTCGTACGACATCGTGCGCAAGGACATCGACTTCTTCGGCTCCATCAAGTGGAACTACTGCATCCTGGACGAGGGGCACATCATCAAGAACGGCAAGACGAAAGCGTTCAAGGCGATCAAGCAGCTCGTCGCCAACCACCGCTTGATATTGTCCGGGACGCCCATACAGGTTATTTTAACGGTTTTTAACAGACTTAATTTTTTTTTAACCTAGCGATAAGGCAGACGGGACGGCAGAGGTTATTTATCTGAAGTAACAAACGAGCATGTAGTCCATCTGATGATAACTAGACACTGCCGCCCATAGACATCCGGCATGTCATGTAATAGACGTCGATAACAGGTGCGTCGCTACTTTCGACGGCTAAGGTGGCCGCCTCGTAAGAAAGAGTGCCGGCAACCACACCTTTCCAACAAAACACAAAAATTGGTTCACGCTAGAAACGCTCATGGCGGCGGTACCTCCCCGGTCGAACTGCACAAGCTCTAACCACCTCTAAGAGACCTCACCTCACCTGCCCAAGCAGAAGTTTCGAAAAACTATAAAACGAAACGTGTACTCGGTCAGAACAACGTGCTGGAGCTGTGGTCGCTGTTCGACTTCCTGATGCCGGGGCTGCTGGGCACGGAGCGGCAGTTCACGGCGCGCTACTCGCGGCCCATCCTGGCGGCCCGCGACCCGCGCGCCACGCCGCACCAGCTGCAGGCCGGCGCGCTCGCCTGCGAGGCGCTGCACCGACAGGTACCATGCGAAGCTATCCTGGTACGCGTCTCGCACATGGAGAGAACCGAAGCGACAACGCCTATATTGTTGTCGTCACGAAATAATGGACCCGTTTTGACACATGTCACAAGTAATCACCACATGTTGACACAAGTAATCACCAAAGAAACCGATTTGTACGCTAAATCGATTTAAAAGTATTCGTTTGTAATCGTTTATTTTATAGTAAGGAGTTTCAAAGTTTTCCAATAATGAAAAAGGGTTTTACAATTAAGGACATGGATTTACTTTGGAAAGCATTTTATGATAAAATAATAATAATTAAATTTGTAACAATGTGTAATCTCAGGTATATTGTCTTGAATTAATGAAATATACAGATTGTACTGCCGAATGGTAGAGGTATGAACATATATATCCATATCATCGGTAGTTTAATGATTCAATTATTGAAAAGTTTTCATACCGTTACAGCTATCAAACCATATGGGACTGACACAACCCTGTAACCACAATTTTTGTTTAATAATATAATTGGCGCACGTTCCCCTATTCTACAGAGCAAGGATAAATGACTTTTAAAAGGGGTTTTTACTAAAATATAATGTTTAACACTGTTTACGAATAATGTTAGTTGTTTTTAGTCCGAAATAACTTCCAGATTATTTGTCAAAATGGTCTTCTTTTTCGACTTAGCGTTGGTACGTTTGTATAAAGTTAGTTAATAATTGTAACCGGGAAGTGTCAAAACGGGCCCATTACTTTGTTTAGTTGTTCCTTGGCCTTGAATTCGCATTTAAATTTTGTGTTCCGTACCGAACGGGTGAACTATTAAGAGACTTAGCGGCCCGGTCCGCCCGTCCGTCTGTCTGTCCGTCTATATATATCTGGAACTTGAATACTTAAAATTTTTACGATTATTTCAAACGCTTACTACGTCCCAACGTACAAAATATTATTACTAAGTGACATTGCGTGAACGAGAAGTAGCGCGGCGTTCATCTTAACGATTCGCACTATAAGTGTCTGCGGGTGCGTGCGCGTGCGCAGGTGCTGCCGTTCCTGCTGCGGCGCGTGAAGGAAGACGTGCTGCGCGAGCTGCCGCCCAAGATCACGCAGGACTACTACTGCGAGCTGAGCCCGCTGCAGCGCCGCCTCTACGAGCACTTCTCGCGCGACCACCTACCGCACCACCACACGCACGTCTTCCAGGTGAGCGCTCGCGAACTTGGCTTATTGTTTCGGAAGTATTATTTGACAATCATAATTTAGATGATAGGAGCCAATGCTCGGTAGTACACATGCTATTTACTTATTTAAAAACAAAATCTCACCCTAACACTACAAATAAAACCTAATGTGTTAGTGTAAAGTTAAAAACGTTTATAGTAGTTAACTAACTTTCCGCCCGCGGCGCCGCCCGCGTGATCTTCACTAACATAAATTGACATAATGTCTTTATTTGTAAACCTATTTAAATGAAAACAACACTAAATGTTAAGTGAAGCCCGTCACAATATAATCCTGAAACTGCATTCAAATCGGATAAGCCGTTTATGAGATAAGCGTGCACAAAACATACAGACGTACAGACACACAGACAAAATTAAAAAGCATTGTTTTGGGTTCTCTTGCGTAAAGCCCCCCCATTGTAAATTTTTAAGAATATTTGTCATGTACAGACAGCGATCGGTTACAGTTTTATTATATGTATAGATAAAATGTTAAGTAGCTGATTTGAATGGCTGAACGCAATCCAGAACTCAATTTTCCATCGCCTGCTGTGTTTTATTAGTGTTTACTCAGCATTACATTCATAGATACGGGAGTGGTCGCGTTTAACAGAATTGTTTAAATTTAGAATTTTTTTATGTAGAGCACAAGGACTAGTGCTTATTTACACACACATTGTAAAACACACAAGATAACCCTGCTTGATGTTTTGTCAGGCTCTGCACTACCTGCAGAACGTGTGCAACCACCCGAAGCTGGTGCTGACGGCGGAGCACCCGGCGGCCGAGCTGGTGGCGCGCCAGCTCGCCGCGCAGCACTCCTCGCTGGACGACATCGAGCACTCCGCCAAGCTGCCCGCGCTCAAGTATGTTCTTTATGACATACAAGTTGCAAACCAGGGTCAAGCCAAGTGGCAAACCGAGCGTTTCTGGTACTACAAACGTCGTTCACGCTCTCATATTTTTTTATAGTATCAACATGGCAAACGAGTCTGCAGTTCACCGAATTGAAACGGACCAGGTGCGGTTGAATCGTACATTACATTGACCACAGATGCATTGCTACCCCTAAGGAATAAGATGCTCGCCTCGTGTGTAAATATAGCTGGCAAGCGCATCTCTCGAAAATCGCAACACAAGAATTGCTTCACTGAGAGTGGTAGTACCTTTCCGGTTGAATTTCCACAGGTTCTACCACCTGGCGAAAGCGCCTTTAAATCGCATTTGTATGACGGTTGCCGCATGACACGGCTGTTTTGGTTAGTTGAAAAGAAAGTTCGTAATAATTAAGAATTTGCAAATAATTGAATGTACTCGTACGTCCCCTTGGACCACGTGACATTTCGTTAGCATAAGTTTAAAGTTGGATACTTCATAAGCCATCGTACATCAATTAGACAAATATTTTCATATCTTTTTACTATGTAATATGAAGTGCCAATTTTCCGTTCTTGAATACGAAAGACTAACAAAACAGAACGATGACTTATTGAATAGAAAATAAGTGTACAGAGAGTAGTAAAAGCCCCGTGGTCGCAGGCAACTGCTGCTGGACTGCGGCATCGGCACGGCGGCGACGGAGGCGGAGGCGGGCGCGGTGGTGTCGCAGCACCGCGCGCTCGTGTTCTGTCAGCTGAAGAGGATGCTGGACATCGTGGAGCGCGACCTGCTGCGCCGCCACATGCCCGCCGTGGCCTACCTGCGGCTGGACGGCGCCGTGCCGCCGCACCGCCGCCACGCCATCGTCACGCGCTTCAACACCGACGTCTCCATCGACCTGCTGCTGCTCACCACCGCGGTGAGTCCCTAGTGCCGGACACCGAGGGAGCTACCGGCTCCGGCGTCCTCTGAACGCTTGTGCATGGCAGTTGACCGAAGACCGAGCCACCCGCTAAACAACGGAGCTAGAGATGGTAGAACTAAACGATCGACCGGAGAGGAATCACCGCCACACCCATTTCTAGCGTGAAGTGTTTATTGCATTTCGTTGGACAGGTGTGGTTGCCGGCTCACTTACATACGAAGAGACCATCTTAGTCCTCAGGAGTAGCAACGCATCTGTTATCGACGTCCATCACATGACATGACAGATGTCTACGCGTGGCAGTGGCCACTTACCACCAGGCGGACTGCATGCTCGAGTGCTACATCACTATCGTAAAAAAAAAAAACACAAAGAAACAGTGGAATATCGATGTTACCGAATTACAGTATTATGTTGTAAATAATATTACCCCCGGGGCTTATTTACTACTCGAGCAAAAGTTTGGGTAAAGAAAATAACCCCGTGACCCGAATAATCTTAACCAGTCGGTTTGGAATATATATATATAGGCTATGATATGTATGATATGAAAATAGGCGGGTGAGACGTCCCTTAGCTAGTAGGGTATGTGTTATGTATCACTCACATTTCTGCATGTAAATTGGACTTAAAAAATACCAACTAATACCAGTACAGACATAATCTCAAGAAGCTCGTATCGGAAACTTTGTAGATGCCAGACCTTCGTGATTCCACAGCTGTTCCATCACTGTGCTATGTATAATTTATACCTATTTTTTTTATATAACTTGGGCTTCAAATCTATCAAATTATTGTGTATAATAATTTTCTACTTCAGCTTCTTTTCGTATATAAATCAAACGTTGCTTATCTAACAATAAATGGCCGTAGTTGTCAGTGAGTCACTATGGACATTTGCAACAAAAGATAACCGCCAACACTGAAAGAGAGCTCGGTTTGTGCCTTTTTTGAGAAGTTGCATAACATTTTGGGAATACATATGACCCCGGAATAGCAGGTAAACGATTAATGAACGTTGTGCGTGTCAGGTGGGCGGGCTGGGGCTGAACCTGACGGGCGCGGACACGGTGATCTTCGTGGAGCACGACTGGAACCCCATGAAGGACCTGCAGGCCATGGACCGCGCGCACCGCATCGGCCAGCGCCGCGTCGTCAACGTCTACCGGCTCGTCACACGCGGCACGCTCGAGGAGAAGATCATGGGGTGAGACCCGCACTCTCATACCCGCACACTTATCACACAAGTCACAAACACCATGAGGAGAAGATCATGGGGTGAGACCCGCACTCTCATACCCGCACACTTATCATACAAGTCACAAACACCATGAGGAGAAGATCGTGGGGTGAGACCCGCACTCTCATACCCGCACACTTATCACAAAGTCACAAACACCATGAGGAGAAGATCATGGGGTGAGACCCGCACTCTCATACACTCATTAAACACTCTCCGAACACACTTCGCACATTTATACCCATTCTCTAGGATGCGCTTCGTTGTGTGTTAGACATATACACAGAAAGAAAAACATTTTGATATTCTAGTGAAGATAACGTGTAACCAGTGCTCTATATACTGATGTCCTTTACTTGTAATTGCCTGTGTTTTCCTTTCTCTCCATTTCCATTTAGGCCGCATATAAAATTCGTTACATTGTTATTATGTTTATTTCTTATGATGGGAAATATTATATTTATGGGGATGAACATTTCGTTCGTCGTTTCGATCGATGTGTCACTTAGTTGCCCCGTCGTCTTAACGTGTGACGTAATTTGTTGATGGCCTCTTACTGTGTTGTACGCTAAATACGCGCGTAGACAACTCACCAAAGTCGAGACGGTTTTTACTGCAAGAATTGCCTGAAAACCCAGTAACATATTTTCGTTATATTAATGTGAAATCAACCATAAATTTATACTTCGTTTTGTATAACTTGGCGAACTATCGTATTTGTTAGTTAATCTTAGAAACCATTTCGCTCGTTTTGCCGAGGATGAAACATTTATATTTCCATGGCAACCGAAACGACGTTCGTCATCGGACTAACGCAAAATCAAAACTATCTTCGTCCCTGTACTAACGCAGCTTGTATTGCAAATTGCAGGCTACAAAAGTTCAAGCTGATGACGGCGAACACGGTGATAAGCAGCGAGAACGCGGCGATGGAGACGATGGGCACGGAGCAGCTGCTCGACCTGTTCCAGCTGTCGGGCGGGCCCGCGCCCGCCGCGCCCGCGCCCGCCGCGCCGCGCGCGCTGCTCGACGCGCTGCCCGAGCTGTGGGACGACAAGCAGTACGAGGAGGAGTACGACATAAGCAACTTCATCAAGAGCCTGAACAACATTAAGGAGTAAGCGTACATTGTAACGACGGTATGACGCGAACCATTGAACGCAACTCGTCCGGTCGAACTGATAGAGGTATTATAACTAGAGTAGGGGAGCCAGCCTAAAATATGTCCATCGAAAAAACGAGAAAGCAATTGAAACTAACTTAACTAGTATAGGTAATTGTCATCTTCCCTCTCTTTTTAATTGTTGGACACTCGCCCTCACAGGCCTGCCTATGACTACTCTATGTATAATACTTCTATGGTCGAACTCTTGCTATCTCGCGGATTTCGATAAGATGCGTGTATTGTGTGATCGCGCAACAGTACGAATTCGGCCGCCATCTAAGATTCGATTCGTTAACGATTAGCCCTGTAACAGTGCTTAGCCAACGCTGTGTTCGTTTCAAGAAAAGATCGCCGATGAATAACCAAATAGATTCCTAACACTAGGAATAATAGGAATATATGACAATGTAGTTAGTGCGCTGGTGCGTCGTGCACGGCGTTCCAGGGATCAATCCTTGGTCAGCCAAATTAATAGCTGTTCTGGATTCTGAGTGTTTCGTACCTTGTTCTTACCATTCACTGCACAGAAACTACAGATATGATTAACTTATAGGAACTTAAACATCGTGAAATGATAATTTACATCTCCTGTACATGGAATGTGCGTTTCAACATAAAATTCTTAACAAAAAGTCAATTCAGT
>DWKN01000079.1:0-10853 GCA_018249455.1 Bungalotis erythus | reverse complement strand
TTTGTGACGTCGATTCACTTTGAAGAATAGTGTGTAAGTAATCGTTTCACATTATAAATAAGGGGCGAGTGTCGTGGAGTGGAGATATGCAATGTTATCGTAGCATTTCAACCCCATCGGGTGGCAGTATAACCATGTTAGGGAGGTTGCCATCAGCGAAGCATAACCAGATGACAGGCAACCTGGAATCACAATTCAATTATTTGCTGCCTCCGCTACAATTTTAAAAGCTTCTGAGTGCCATGCCAGGATGTAACCTACAAGTAGGTTATATATAATATATTATTATAACATAGTTATGACTTAATATTGTCATACAATAACATCAAATTAAAAGGTGGTAGAACCTGGGCAATCAGACCGGAGAGGTACCACCGCCACACCGATTTCTAGCATGAAGCAATGTTTGTATTTCGGTGGGAAGGTGTGCTTGCCGGCTTGCTTACATACGAGGCGACCATCTTAGTCCTCAGTAGTAGCAACGCATCTGTTAACGACGTCACATGACATATCGGATGTCCATGGGCGGCAGTAGTCGCTTACCATCGGGTGGACTGCATGCTCGTTTGCTATTTCAAAATCAATAAAAAAATCATTATTATTATGCAATTATTATTTTATACAGAAATACTTTGCTCTTAAAAAATTATTAGTAAAAATTTAAATCCGCGATGAAAGGACCACTTAATTGCCAATGTCTCTGGAGTTGAACCGAGAAGGGTTCTTATCATCAACTATTTATTGTTCCATTACTGGGCACGGGGATCCTCTCAGAGTCCCTGTAGCTCGGGAGCAAAATAACGCTACGGACTAAAAGGAGAGTTTCGGGATCGGAGGCGGTGAGAATAGGAGCTCGAGACGTTCCGACGTAACGTTCCCGTGAAGGACGCCATTGTGAGTGGTTCCACACTGGAATATATCTATATATGTATATATAGCCAGTGATAGCCCAGTGGTAAGATTCCGGTCTCTCGGACTCTCGGATCTCTCGATTTTTCGAATTTACGTGCATACTAGAAATTAATTATCATTTGCTGCAACGAAGAAAGAAAATATCGTGAGGAAACCTGCACACCTAAGAGTTCTCCATAAAGTTCTCAAAGATATGTGAAGTCCACCAACCCGCACTTGGCCAGCGTGGCGGACTACGGCCTAATCCTTCTCATTCTGAGAGGAGACCTGTGCTCAGCAGTGGGACAATACAGGGTTGAATATGATGTATATAAAAGGCAAAAGTGATTGATTGATGTATCAACGCACTCGTCAAACCCTTAGGGCTAGAAACTTAAAATTTCGCACACATATTCTTCTTATGACGTAGGCATCCACTAAGGAAGGATTTTTCAAAATTCATAGGGGTTGTAAGTTTGTACATGCATGTTATAAAACTGAAGTTCACGTCTGCAAAGCCGCGAGCGTAAATCTAGTTGTAAATAAATTGCGTTATTATTTAGGTAGTGATTAAAGTACCCTTTTATATTGTTCGCCTTTATATTTTTATCAAGTTTAAAAATAATCAACATCTAACTTATACATTTTCGTACCGAGCGAGCGACAACATCAGTTCGGCTGGCGCCACCTTCCCTCGTTCAGTGACGAGTTAACGATCAATGGAGCGGGAAATCTGAGATCTAGTGCGCGTAGTTCATTCGTGGGAGCGCTCTTTCGACCTAGTTCGTTCGCGAACTACAGAAGACTATGTTCTATTTGAAATTAATTACAGATGCCCATGAGCAGTGACTACAGAACATCAAATGGGCTACCTGTTTACGATTTCACTACATAGAATGAAAGTCGCCCTCCGCCTCTGTCTGTCTGTTTCTAAGCTTCTTATAAACCACGCAACCGATTTTGATGCAATCTTCACTGTTATTGAGACAATTTATTCCCGAAAGTTTATACATTAAACATTCTAATTAAGCATTTGTGTGATGGAGAAAATTACATATTTTGTCATGAAGCCTTCAAAAAACATAGCAAAACCACGTTTGCCGGGTCATAAAGTTACAAAGAAGTCTGCTGTCATTAATTCAACAAATTCCTTACGACGTATAACGTTCGCATATCACGTGAGATGCTTTAATGACGATAATTAAATACAACGGCGATCGATTGAGAGATCACTGCTCTTTGTAGCATTAAAGAGCTAATCACGATCTGAGGAGAAATTACAGGTTCCGTCGAAATTGGTTTCGTATAAACTTACAATTTATTTGTAAACTCTACATATGTTTTAACTTGTTAAACATGCCTTTACTGTTTAAAGAGTGTCCTAAATATATAGATTTAATTTTATTCCCTAGAGACAAAAGATGAACCTAGTATCCGAGGGAGATATCGTAAACAAATATTAATTGTCCAAGAAAAAATCATAGGCAGCTTGTCCGTCATAATCCCTGCTATATGTCTTGGTTTAAGCGCATAGGCCGTCTTGTGTTTTATAATGAAGATTTAAAATAATCTTAACACTAAAATACGAATTATTTGTAAGCTATAGTGTCTTGTGCAGTGAGCGAATGTGATGTTACAAACAATCCGACCGAATGCTCGTTTCATAAGTAATTTATGGATTTATCCATAGAAGTATTATAACTAGAGTAGGGGAGCCAATGCCAAAGCTAAAATGTGTCCATCGAAAAAAAGAGAAAGCAAGCGAAGCTAACTTTGCTAGTAGTAGTAGTAGTACAGGTCTAGTATAGGTAATTATCATCTTTCCTCTCTTTTTATTATTGGACACTCACAGGCCTGCGTATGACTTCCTTACTCTAGTTATAACACCTCTATGCCTGTTGACATCTTAAATCTCTCCGAGATGAAATACAATCATATAACGCGACGCTTTAAGAGAATCTTTGATGGCCGGCTGAATTATCCGCCTACAAACTGCTCTGTAGTTTGGCGGGTTGTTTGTTAATGATTTATGTTTTGTTTGTTTTTTGCAGACATTAAATAAATACAGAAATAAAATAGATCTCGTTATTTTAATATCGACGCAAAACGAGAGGTGTTATAAGTTTGATGTGTCTATGTTTGTGGCGTCGTAGCTCCTAAACGAATGGACCGATTCTGATGCGGATTTTTGTATCAAAGCGTGTGCAAGCGAGGATGTTTTGAGATAATGAGTCCTTACACGAATCAGTCCTGCAAATTTATAGGGTTTCGTTAACTTTTGAGTTTAACTTGTATTGATCGACGCGTACCAAAGATTGTGCGAGCGAGACAACACGAGCTCGGCCATATGAGAATCCATTCCTTAATGATTTGCATTATACCGCAGCTGTTCCGTTTTTTTTAAGATACCTATTTTGTTTATGGGCTTATAAAATTATTAAGTATTTGAAACAAATTCGTAATTTCAGACTTAAAATGGCAATACTGACTTATATATTATAATAAAAATATTACTAACTTAACAATTAAATCTATTATATAATTCGAAAACGATAAATATATTATAATTATACCGAATGAACACATAATTAATAAAATATTAAATCGAAACAATCATTTTATTATTGTTTATTAGTTCCATTAATAATCTGTTTCCTTTTAGGCGCGAACGGTTTATTATTCAAAATGGCGCGCATTTCACGCGCAGATAAAAACTATTACAGATAATTATTTGTATTTAACTTAAGAGCTACAGATAAAAAATGACTAAGCCACCGGGCGTGTCTTAAATTATAATTTAAAATGTAACAAACAGAACTAAGGTTAAATGCATAAATAATATTATTCCTTTTAAACACCTGAGTATAATTTTAATACGTTACAACCTTAACCTAATTGGATATATTTTAAATTTACCGCTACGAGTTAAAAACGCTAGTATAAAAGGTATTAGGCTGTGTCAGACTGATATTGTAAATCTGTTACATATTTTAAATGAATATTTAATGATAATATTTTGTGTTGTGAATGGGTTTTGAAGAAACTTTATAAATATACGAATTTTGCCGCATTTTTCGAAATATTATTATAAAATAAATACGTCGGTAAAACTCCATTTTCTTTTTAAATACAAAAAGTGGTAATGGCGTTTAAAAATACGAGTAACAACAAAATGGAGACAATTACATTTTTGTTCATAAAATTTCTTTTGTGTGTGATTTGTGTATGTAATTTTTTCATGTGTGAATTTTTTTCTATGCCAAAATTTTTGTGTGATTTTTTTCCTTGTGTCATTTTTTTTCCATGCAAACATTTTTGTGTGGCTTTTGTGTTTTTTTTTTTCGTCATTCTTACATCTCTGTCTTTTACCTAATTCCTACTGAGTATTTTGAAAACATTTTGAGAGTTAAATAATATGTTTTTAACTGCCGCAAATCTAAGAGGCCTTTTGTATTTATTATGATAATTCGGTGATTAATAAGTCTATAATTTTTGATATTCTCGACACGTCTATGGTCTTCTAGTCTATGGTTTAGGCCGTTTACGTTTCATAAAAAAGTTATAAAGGACTAACAGTTCTTCATAGAGATATTGTTACTAGAGTAGGGGATCGAGCCTACAATGAGTCCATCGAGAAAAGAGAAGGGAAATGATGCTAGTCTATCTCTCTCTCCCGTTTTTTAGCGCATGCGTAGTCAGCAATCTTCATTTCTATTTAAATGCTGAAAGCTACCCTAAAATATCAACGTATTAGACCAAATTGGAGTGAAAATCAAACAAAATTGTGTACAGTTTAATTTCATCATCATCATCATCACCATCAACCCTGTATTGTCCCGCTGCTGGGCACGGGTCTCCTCTCAGAACGAGAAGGATTAGGCCGCTTCCACCGCTGGCTGAGAGCGGGTAAACCTCACACACCTTTGAGAACTTTTGGAGAACTCTCAGATGACGATTACTTGCATTGTGTGCAAATAGAACCCATTCCATTTTACGACAGTCGAAGCTTTCTGAAGTTAAGAAATTAGTTTTTATATTTGTGCCATACACAAACGAAATTGATTGTCAAAAAATTTCAAACTAAATTTCGTTTTGGCATAAAAAAAGCACAATCATTTCGAAGATTTGCTAAAAATTTTCAAAGTATTCAAACGAAACACGCGCCGTGAATGATTCTCTGCGCGTTTCTGATTAGACAAAGATAAGTATAGGACATTTTCATCTTCCCTCTCTTTCTATTTGTCGGACACTCGCACTCAGAGGCCTGTCTGTCTCCCCTACTCTATGTAGAATACCTCTATGGTTATAAAGGACTGAACGTTCCATAAACAATAATACAAAGGTCACAGATTTAAAAGAACTCTCGAACATTATATTGACGCAACTTGCGCTTGTGTGACTGTTTCATCATCAACCCTTTGATGTCCCCGCTGGGCATAGGTCTGAGCACGAGACGGGCGAGCCCACAGCTGGGCAAGTGTGCCAATTTTTAAAAAAATTTCCAGTCCGACCAGCAGTGTCTGAGATTAGCGTGTTCAATCAAACGAAAGTGAAAGCCCAGTGGTAAGATTCCGGCCTCTCGTTCGGGAGGTCCTGGGTTCGAATCTCTTGCGCACACCTCTGGTTGTTCGAATTGATGTGCATGTTAGAAATTAATTATCACTTGCTGCAACGGTGGAGGAAAACACCGCGAGGAAACCTGGATACTTAAGAGTTCTCCATAAAGTTCTCAAAGGCGTGTGAAGTCTACCAACACGCACTTGGCCAGCGGTGGACTGCGGAAAATCCTTCTCAGAATGAGAGGAGACCTATGCCCAGCAGTTGGACAGTAAAGGGTATTGATGAAGAACCAAACAAAAAAAATTCTTCAGCTTTATAATATTAGTATGAAAATTGCCAAAAAAAATTAATATAGGTATAAAAAGCATCAATTTTGGCATGACATCATTTGTATCCGGGTGCCACCCACATCACCAACACCACTGTGAATGGGTGTGTCACACAGCATACATCAATACTATGTTCGAGAGAATATCCTTTTAATGAGAATTTTGACAATTTTAAAAATGGCTGTTTAAAACAATCATTTGAATATTGAATAGTTTGGTGTTTGTTTGACACTGGTTTTTAATATGTAACCGTCAATGGAGCAGCATGGAGCGGCACGCTCCAGGCTTTGTAGAGATTCAAAAGACGTATGACAGATATTATAGATATATCTAGATACGTTGGATACTCTTTAAAAAATTAACTAAAATTTGAGTGAATTGTTTAATTTACGCGCACGCGCACATGCACAGATGCACGCAAGTATGCACGCTCGAATGTGTCCGTGTCCTGTCACGTACGCGTGCACTCACGCACGCATGCATACATGGATGCACGCACGCATGCATACATGGATTCACGCACGCACCCACGCATGCACACAAACAAGGATGCACGCAAGTATGCACGCTCGCATGGGTCCACGCACACGCTCGGACGCACATACACACGCGTACATACAAACACGATTTGACTGAATCGCTTTACCCAACTATAGAATGTCGATAAGCATTTTTGAGTGTATGGCACATATGTATGTGTGTAAGTATGTATGTATGTATGTATGTATGTATGTATGTATGTATGTATGTGTGTGTGTATGTATTTCTCTTCATGTACGTATGTACGTATGTGTGTATGTATGTATGTATTTCTCTTCATGTATGTATGTACGTATGTGTGTTTGTATGTATGTATGTATGATTATTATTTATTTTTTTGGCGTTTTAGTTCCAAAAGTACTGAAATTGGCCCTTAATTATTAGCCCTCTGTTATTTTAAGTATTTAAATTGGCCTTTCCTATATCATTTATATATAATTGGTTTGTAAACTCTGTTTTACGAATAAGCGATCAAATTGAAATATCGTATTTCTGTACCAATGAGACCATTTTCCACTTCCGTTCACCAACTTGAGTTATAGAAGGCGCCTGGAGCGAAGCAAGTGTTTAATTTCCTGTTTAGAATAACCGTCGCGAATGTTGTTGCAAGCGGTTCACCGGACAGACACTGCTGTATGTCTAAGTTATCAATGACATGCTGGCTAGCTGTAGGCGAGTCTTCTGCCAGTCCTGGCGAGTTCTGGTCCGTGTAGCTCGGGACAAATATAGCGCTACGGTTACTCCTGCCTGTCGTAAGAGGCGACTAAAAAGAGACTGCTGATCGGGGGCGGTGAGAATGAGCTCAAGCCGTTCCGACATAGCGATCCCGGGAAGGGTGCTAGTGGTCCCACATTGGCGTAGACATGGGCAGGTGGAGCCGGGGAAGCTCCGTGATGTGCCCATTTGCGACATCGTGCTGGAGGACACAAAAGACTTCCGGGATCGGGGGCAGTGAGTGGGAGCTAGAGCCGTTCCGATGTAGCGATCCCGGGACGGACGCCAGTGTGAGTCCATTGGCATAGACACGGGAAGGTGTATCTGGGGAAGCTCTGTGATTTACCCGTTTGCGGCGTCGTGCTGGAAAACACCAAAGAGTTCTGGGATCGGGGCGGTGAGTGGAAGCTTGAGCCGTTTGGACGTAGCAATCCCGGGAAGGACGCCCGTCCAATGGCGTAGACACGGGGAGGTGGAGCCGGGAAGCGGTGATGTGGACGTTTGCGATGTCGTTCTGGAGGACCAGTTGTGTTCGTCCAGAGATCCTGGTGTTCTTCAGAAGCACGGAAGCGGCCACCGAAGGGCACTTAATGGGAAAGTCTTCTGGGAATAAGAGGCGTCAGGCCATAGTCCACCACGCCTCCGAGTGTGGGTTGGTAAACTTCACGCGCCGTTGAGAACTTGGTGGAGAACTCTCAGGCGTGTAGGTTTTTAGGGTACTAACGGATACTTATTACAGAGGCTCCGCTATTCGTTCGTCCGTCTATCCGTCCGTAATAGGTAGATAGGTGCATGAACTAGTTACATGGTCACTATAACATATATTAAAAATAAAAATAAGTTAAAAATAAATCGTGTCCCAATAAAATAAACCGACATTTTTCGTCGGTTTTTTGTAGTTTTTTCGTCTTTTATTGTGAACCCTAAAAGATCTAGACCTGAAATTTTTACAAAATGTATATTACTTCAAATAATAGAGGTTAAGCAGTGATAGCCCAGTGGTGAGCTTCCGGTCTATCGTTCGGGAGGTTCCGGGTTCGAATCTCTGGCACCTTCGATTTTCCGATGTTATGACCGGTTAGAAATGAATTATCAATTGCTGCTACGGCGAAGGAAAACATCGCGAGGAAACCTGCATATCTGAGAGTTCTCCGTTAAGTTCCCAAAGGTGTGTGAAGTCTACCAACCCGCACTTGGCCAGCGTGGTGGACTATAGCCTAATCCTTCTCAGTGAGAGGAGACCTGGGCCCAGCAGTGGGACAATAAAGGGTTGATGATGACATGTCCACAGTTTGCAGTTACTACTTAACATCAGTTCGACTGCAAGATCATTTGCTACTTGACTTGACATGGGGTTCTTCAAAACAGATGCAAAAAGAGCTCTCCTTCAAGGCCAGCAATGCATTGGCGATTTTTTTTGGTGTTGCAAACGTCGATAGGCGACGATGACCACTTCCCATCAGGTGGCCCGTCTGCATTGTCGCTAGGTAAATTATAAAAAAAAATGTATTGTTCTTATCAAATTAAAACAAGATTGAATGCAGATTTCCCTACAATATGTTTCACTTCGTTATATGTCGATTGTGTATTGTGTTTATGGGCATTATTGTGTAAAGTACTCAATTATGATCGAGTAGGTATATCTACACCGTCTTTGATACCCGTTATTACTATAAATCTATTGTGTAATGCCAGTATTATATATAATTATATAATTAGTAAGCTAATAAATTACTGTCATAATACAGGGACGAAAACATAGTTATCTGCTATGTTAATTACGGATTAAGACCTACTTCTATGATCAATTCTGTAGAGAACAGATCATTCACATTACAGGCATCAAACAGATATTCATCATTATCATCAACCTTTCATTGTTCCATTGTAGGGCACAGGTCTCCTCTCTGAATGAGGATTAGACCAAGACCAAGACCAAGCGGATCTAGCGCGGATTGGAAGACTTCACATGCCTTTGAGAACTTCATGAATAACTGTCGGGTACACAGTTTTACTAACGATGTTTACCTTCGCCGTTGTAGCAAGCGTTAATTAATTTAATACACACATGACGGAAACATCAGTGGAACGTTGCAATGATTCGAACCCGCGACCTCCCGAAGGAGAGAGCGAACGTTGGGCTGTAGATCGTACCAAAGAATAAGACATGCTTATATTCGAAAAACATAACTCTAACGCAATTTCATATAATTTCCTAAATACCGCACTTAAAACACCATAAAATAACATCAGATAGGTATAACTAGCGCAAGGCATATTTTGCTTCACGAATAACATCGAGTAAGTAGTAGACCTAATCTGTCAGTTCTCTATTTCCATAAAATAAAAAAGCTGCCCAAGCTTAGCCGCAAACCTCATGGAAATCCGACATAATCGATGGCAATGAAACAGCCCTAAATCCGAGATTTCCATGGCGGCCGCAAACGCGCACAAATAAGCAATTTACAATTCTGATCCAGAGTGAGCTTACCTATTCATCATTTAGATTTATAGTCCTTTTATCTAGCCGATCTGTTTTCTTGTTTAATTAATGGAAATAAGAAAATTCAGCTGTAGAATTCCGAGTGCGTAATTGTTAGGGTCAGGTTTCAGCCCCTGATGGTTGTTGAGAATTTGAATGCCTTTGTATTTCTCGAAGGTCGGTTGTCTCAGCCGTGCGACTTTGATAATTAAAAGGGGAAGTTTAGGGAAACATTTGTTTGTTTATATCCTACAATACAAAAATATCGTTTAACCATCGTTTAAAAATGAAAAGAATCAGATTGCCGTGTCAGTTTTTTGATTCCTGATAACGATCTCGGATTGTAAGACTTTTATAATTTTTTATTGAAATAGTCGCAATGAAGACCTGGCGACGTGGTTGGAATTCAAATAAAACACCTCTAATTCATAATTTTAATTCATAAATTACTAAAATATAATTACCTATCCCTCTTATATTTCGCAAAAAGTAATAGTTAATAGGTGCCTTTACATAAGTAGTAAAAAAACCTATAAATTCATTTGCATAATTATTGACTGATTTCTTAGGTTTCTTTCTTAAGATTTCTTAAGGTCATTTGTTTGGTTGTTTTTGTGTGACTAAGACGCCCATGACATAGATTTCCTATCATTTTTTTTTTATTACAGTACCTATATAGGTAAGTAGTAAACCTACCTAATCCATTTTGAAATTGTTCTTTCGTGAATCAATTAAATGATGAGAAGATTGAAATGTTTAAGTACTGTAACACAACAATACATTGCATATATTTAATACCTACTTTTTATTTTAAACCCATTTTAAACACAATTTGTTATCCATAACTATCTTTTACGAGCTTCTGTCCGCGTGAATTGAATAGATGTAATACTTTTTGTGTTATTGATAAACAAACAGAAACTTATGGAAAATTGTACTAACAGTAGCTTATGTGTATTTAAAGTCAAAATCTATCTGTATATCAAATGTTATCCAAATCCGGTCGTCCGTTTTAGCTCAAAGAAGTAACAAACATACACACAAACTTTCGCATTTATACACACACATTTAAACATTATACCCGTCTACAGAATGTGGTTGATTTAAAAGTTTAACAGCAGATACCTAACCAATACCCTATAGATACATATTTAACGGAATATGCGCAAATACCCATACCAGCTTCGCTTTGACGCTCAATCTCGTTACACATCGTCTACATGTACATAGATGCCTAAAATTTATCGTTTTGATTTACCAAACTATATAGGTAAGCTTCAATATTCTGCGATAGATTTCAGGTATGGGATCATACACTATCCGAGATAGGTTCTCTT
>DWKN01000078.1:0-10858 GCA_018249455.1 Bungalotis erythus | reverse complement strand
GTTGTCGCGCACGGCCACCACCTCGTCGTACGACAGCGTGGGGCGCGCCGTCCCGAGCTTCTCCAGCTCGCCGCGCACCTCCGCGCGCCGGTTCTGCTCCTCGTTGCTGGACTGCCAGTACAGCCAGCGCTCGCGGAACCCGGGACCTGGTCGAAGAAAATCCGGTCGGCTGTATCAGGGACGCTGCCGCAGTACCGCGTACCCCGCGGAACGTCCTGTGCGCGCTCGAGTGTGTTGCGTATCGCGCGACCCATGATAGAATAGTCGTCACAATTAAATAATACACTTAAATGTTTGTTGAAATATATCGATTTCAAAAATAGTATTTGTTATTTTCAATTTAAACTTATCGCTCGTCGCTGTCAAAGTGGAACGTTTTGTCCCGACATAATTTTTTGCAAGTGACTCTTCCTCTTACTAACAATTTAAAGTAAGTTTCCCATCAAAAATAAAATATGGTACCACCTTTTTTGAACTACATGGATATTTTGGAACACGACAGAATTAAGATGTATTGTTACTGATGTAGAGCGCAGGTGTCTAGTGCTCAAGTGGCCTTTCACTTTTCTTGTAATTTGACTGCGGTAATTCTTAAATTCCTTAATCTAAAAGAGAATCGTAAATGAGACAAAATTACTTTCTAGTCTTACTTCTTAAACCAGTTCAATTATATGACTCAAGCTCATTAATATCACCCAAATCCAATTACATGTATATATATTTTTATAGTTAAACCTAGCGATAAGGCAGACGGCCCACCTGATAGAAAGTGGTCACCGTCGCCTATGGACATTTATAACACCAGGGGAGTCACCAATGCATCGCTGGCTTGATTATATGACCCAAGCCAATTATATGACCCAAGCCCAATTATATGACCCAAGCCCAATTATATGACCCGAGTCCAATTATATGACCCAAATCCAATTATATGACCCAAGCCAATTATATGACCCAAATCCACTTATATGACCGGAGCCCAATTATATGACCCGAGCCGGATTATATGACCCAAATCCAATTGTATGACCTAAAACAGTGTTGCGGGTAGTGGGTGGCCACTCCAACACTCACCGGTGAGGGCTTTAAGCTCCTTCTCGGTGACGTCGAGCCTCTCCTTCAAGGCCGTGTCCATGAGCGCCACGGCGGCGTCCCAGTCGGCGCGCGAGCTCACGCAGCGGTCCTGAAGCGCGTTCAGCTGCAGCACGCGCAGCACCTGCATCAAGCCTCCTCGTCACCCACTGCTTCAAATTCATATAAATCAAATCAAATTATACAATTTTATTTGTAGAATAAAGCTGAGAATACTACTGACATATATACATTCATTTTTGTGCGCTTATTCTGTCGGCATGTGGCACAAAAATATTCAAATTATCAACCCTTTATTGCCGCTGGGCACAAGTCTCCTCTCAGAATGAGAAGGATTAGTCCATACTCCACCACACTGGCCAAGTGCGGGTTAGTAGACTTCACACACCTTTGAGAACGTTATGGAGAACTCTCAGATGTGTAGGTTTCCTCACGATGTTTTCCTTCACCGAAGTAGCGAGTGATAATTAAATTCTAATACGCACATAACTTCGAAAAATCAGAGGTGTGCGCCAGAGATTCGAACCCGGGACCTCCCGAACGAGAGACCGAAATCTTACCACTGGGCTATCAGTGCACTATTTATTTACAATTGCTACATTCGTACCGTATCTTGTGTCTACACAAGCGCCATTGTAGAATGTTTTTGAACCATTATTTAAAGCATACAGCTAGACATTTTCCGATTTTCTACTAGATGATACACTTTGCCTCTACACTCCACAAGTCCACCAGATGGTAAGTGGTCCTTGCCGCCCATGGATATTCGTAACCAACTAAAAGACAATTCAATTGGTTCTCTTGAGATTAAGTTGAGATGTTCCCCACGTGTGTAGGTTAGAATAGTCTGCAACCGAGCCTCTCAAAACCCGAAACACAAGAACTACTTCACAGGGTAGTTATGGGGGTGTCATTAAATTAAAGCAGACGAGAATATAAAATTGAAAACGATTTCGAGGAAAGGATACAGAGTATCGACCGTTTTTTACCACCTTATGAATAAATACCACGTATGTCTACTGTAGTATCTATGTTATCAGATATAATTAAATTACGTCCACAAATCGATGAGACTAAAGTTTTTAATGTTCAAATTTAGAAGACACTGAAATTTAATTACAAACTGACATAGATTCCGAGATTTGTGGATGGTACATGGAGATTGAGTGGGACATAGAACTGGCTTAAAATAAGCCGCCGCATCCATCTAGCGTGAAGCAATTTTTGTGTTTTGTAGAAAGGTGTGGTTGCCGGCTCAATTACATACGAGGCGACCGTCTTAGTCCTCAGGAGTAGCCACGCATCTGTTATCGACGTCTATGACAGGACATGACATATGCCTATGGGCGGCAGTGGCCACTTACCATCAGGTGGACTGCATGCTCGTTTGCTACTTCACATTAATAAAAAAAGTACGTTTGCTACTTTAGTATCATAAATGAATTCACCCTAAAACCTCTTATTATAGTATCGCAAATGAGTGACCGAAATCCATTATTTTGTCTGCCGGCTGTCTGATCTATAAGACCGTTATCTTCATCTATTACTCTAGAATTGCAATATTATTATTGAAATAGGTCGTTTCTATTATTAAAAACCCGTTCGGTTAATTAATATTGACCTTTACATCAGCATTGTATATAAAATCCATCGCT
Source organism: Bungalotis erythus (assembly GCA_018249455.1). NCBI lineage: Eukaryota > Metazoa > Arthropoda > Insecta > Lepidoptera > Hesperiidae > Bungalotis > Bungalotis erythus. Next base: position 8,111 of record DWKN01000078.1, on the reverse strand, counting down.
CATCGCAACTAAGCCGAAAAAACACTTGCCAACCAAGCAACTGGCTTAATAACCCAAATAAAATGCGACACGCCACAATGGTGCAACTAAATATCTTGATGAGATGTTAGCAAGAGGTGTGCGAGGTTACTTCATCGGACTTAGGGTTGTACCGACTGCGCTTTTTGTCGCAGCGTCGAGCATAAATTTTTGAGTAGGACACTAACTCGATTCGATCAATCAATTCTTGTTAAATCAATCTGCATATTGGAGTATGTCCATAGCTTCAGTTGTTGAAATTGTCATCCTCAGGTTTGGAAGACTAATGGTGTCTGATTAATAGATGTCCAGAAATTGCAATGATGACAATATCTGAATGACATTTGCCACTTCAATTAGATAAACATACGTTCTATCCTCATTGAATTCTACGTATTGAAGGCATGAATTTAGAATGTTTGAAAAAAGAAAATTGTTGAATTTCTTTAGCCGTTCTCGACTTTTGCGCTTAGCGATTCATTTTTATTTATGTAGATAAACAACGGGAATAAAGTCTAAACTTAAGCAGTGAGTGATGAATCCTACAAAGTTTTTGTACCTAATGGACTTAAGAAAAATACGCTTGTGTATTTTAAAGGTAGAATGATTTAATTTTTTTTTTATTGAAGTATCTAACGGTCATGCGGCACACGTGATGGTAAGTGGTCTCTGCCGTCCGTGGTCTTTTCAACATCAACCCTTTAATGTCCCACTGCTGGGCACAGGTCTCCTCTCAGAACGAGAAGGGTTAGGCCGTAGTCCACCACGCTGGCCAAGTGCGGGTTGGTGGACTTCGCACACCTTTGAGAACTTTATGGAGAACTCTCAGACGTGCAGGTTTCCTCGCGATGTTTTCCTTCACCGTTATAGCGAGTGATAATTAATTTCTAATACGCACATAAATTGCGCGCCAAAGATTCGAACCCGGAACCCCCGAACGAGAGACCGGAATCTTACCACTGGTCTATCCCCGTGGTCTTTATCAACCATTAATTGTCCCACTGCAGGCCACAAGTCTCCTCTCGGACTGAAACAGATTAGGCAGTCCATGACGGCCAAGTGCGGGTTGATATACTTCACCTTTGAGAACTTAAAACTCTCAGGCATGCAGTTTCGTGCCCGTGCACGTGCATGCACGTGAACGTAATAAGGTGCTCGGGATTCGAATCCCGAACTTCCTGAACGAAAGGCCGGAGTCTTACCACTGGGCTATCACTACCCTTGCATTCCAAACCCCCTTCTTTGTTATGGTGGAGAGCAGAAATCTTTCAAATGACCTAGTAAATCTCCCTAAACACCTAATTCATCTAGAAGTGTTCCAGGGTCTCTAGATAGAGTAGCTATTAGGATGAGACTTCATACACTATATTATACTATATTTGTTGTAATAATAAAGTTATTCCTATATAGAAATAGGAACATCACTATGAACATATAGGCTACATCATATTCGACGTTTCATTACTGCTGCATAGGTGCAATCTCTTGGTTCATTTTGTGTCAGTACTAGGTTAAATCTCTAAATATTTACGCAATCTTCTATTTACAACTAGCTTTTGCTCGCGACTTTATAGGCGTGGAATAGTGGCTTTGGACATAATAATACGCTCTTTACGCTATATTTATACAACGCTTCATGGTTTTGTCTTTGACAATGATAAACTTTTATCCCCCATTTCAGCCCCATCAACCCCTTTATTGCGATAAAAAATAGCCTATATCCTATCCCAAGGTGCAGTCTATCCCTGTACCAAATCTCATTAAAATCGGTTCAGTGGTTTAGGTGTAAAAGCCAACCACACAGACAGATGGACAGACTTACTTTCGCATTTATAATATTAGTCCCTACTACTTCCCTAAGTGGGGATTCTATACTGAATGTCATTAAAATCGATTCAGTGGTTTAGGCTTAAAAGCCAAGCAGACAGACAGACAGACAGAGTTACTTTCGCGTTTATAATATTACTAGGGACTAGGGATGTTTTTAATAAATAATATGAATAATTTTAGCTTTGTGCACTCCTCCATATGAACTTTAATTGTACTATAAATGTAACACTCCTCTGTGCGCGCACTGTGCTTAGAAGGGAATACCTACAAAGTTTCCTCCTCACCTATTGATGTATAGATATCCTTTGTTAAGTGACAAACAATGGACGTCAAATGGTGCTGTAATTCTTTGACATAATGGGCTTCCGTTTAAATAGGTAGGTGTTTCGAGATGTCATTTGGGGCCAGCGTGTTCGGAAGTCTACACAATTACGACATAAAAGGCGAAGGCGGCCCCGTTAAGCGATCTACAAAGTTAAGCAACGTCGGGCGCGGTCGATAATTGGATGGGTGATCGCTTATGGCTTCTTGCGCGCTCTTGTATGTCTGAAGGCAGTTGGTCTCGGTTGTTATTATTGGAACAGTCGATAACCCTTCTCGGAATCCTTAAGGGCGGTTTGAATACATTTGACAAAGAGTGACCATGATCTGGTGGGTTCTCCTTCCACATGTGTATCCTCAATCAGCAAACCCAGTAGTGGAGCATGTTTCAGACCTCGCTAGGAGTTAGAAAGAAAAGTTTCGGTCCATCAATGATACATAAACGACTATTACTAAAAACGTGTAATTTTGTGTGTTTGTGTATGTGTTTGTTACTGCTTTGAGATGAAACGGCTGAACGGATTTGGTTGAAATTTAGTATACAAGCAGATGATGACTTGGATTTTTTTTTTATTATTGTGAAGTACCAAACGAGCATGCAGTACACCTGATGGTAAGTGGCCACTGCCGCCCACACACAACTGCCATGTCATGTCATAAACGGCGATAACATATGCGTTGCTACTCTTGACTAAGACTGTCGCCTCGTATGCAAATGAGCCAGCAACCGCACCTTTCCACCGAAATACAAAAATTTCTTCACGCAAAATGGGTGTGGCGGTGGTACCTCCCCGGTCGAACCGCACAGATTCTACCACCTTTTAATAGCACATAAGCTACAGTGAGTGATAAAATTTTTGCCATAAGTTTCTTTGTTTGTGTTTGTTTGCCAATCACGCGAAAAGTACTAAATCTATTCAGTTGACACGGACGAAGTCGCGGGCAGAGGATCGTAAGATATAAATAACATTTAATAGATACTTAATACCTTTTGGGTAAGAACTATATAAGAAGAGAAATATATATCTTACTACTATTATAAATGCGAAAGTTTGTGTGTGTGTATGTTTGTTACTTCTTTGGGCAAAAATAGCTGGACGGATTTTGATGAAATTTAATACACAGACATATTATGACCCGTCATAACACATAAGCTACTGTTAGGAATAAAATTTGCCATAGGTTTGTCAGTTGTGTGTTTGTTTGCCAATCACGCAATGAGTACTAAATCTACTCAGTCCACGCGGATAAGTCGCGGACAGACGCTTGTTTATAAATAAAACTTAATTATTTAACATTGTTGGAAATTCATCACTTAAAAGGTTAAAATCAGAGTTGTGACTATGTGCCAAATAGAAAGATAAAAAGGAATACTTATCCCAAACTGTCTTATTACTCTTTCGTACAAATAATCGCCTATCGTTTATCACACACTGTAAAACAAGTCCGTCACACCCCGCTAAATATGCACCCACAATTAATAATGAGAAAGATACAATTCGAGAAATCAATAATTAGGGGTTAAATAAAAGTAAAAAATAACGCTTTCACACCAGGATTTCCTGTGTCTTAGTGCCATATCAACACACAAAGACCAGTACACAAACACCAATACCGGGAAAAGACATCTAAATTCATTTTACAAATTTCTGCCTGACCGGGTATCGGCCCCGGATCCTCTGTGATGCGAACTGGTTCGGCTACCGTTACGCCACGTAGGGCGATCATAAATCATAAACAATAAGTCTCTCGTTCGAGAAGTCCCGGGTTCGAATCTCTGGCACGCACCTCTGATTTTTCCAATTTATGTGCGTGTTAGAAATTAATTATCACTCGTTATAACGGTGAAGAAAAACATAGTGAGGAAACCTACACATCTGAGAATTCTCAATAAAGTTCTCAAAGGTGTGTGAAGTCCACCAACCCGCACTTGGCCAGCGTGGTGAACTACTGCCTCATCCTTCTCATTCCGAGGGGAGACCTGTGCCCAGCAGTGGGACAGCAAAGGGTTGATGATGATGATGATAATTATTGTATTAAAAGTATGATTGTATTTTACGCAGAAATGCTTTACTAACAGAATTAACACGTTCGCTGCGTTACGGGAACTATTTGGCCGTACTAAGCGGCAGCTATCTATCCTTGTTTAGCGCTCGGTGCGGGGAGTATTTTACTAAGACCCAGTGAAGTTAGGAAAAAGACAAAGATACGGGTAAATACAGGTCGTAGCGCAAGATTGGCATTCTTCATACGGGAAGTATATGACTCGTAGAGCACTGGTAGTAAAACTAGCTTTAGGTACTGCCGCAGCGAACGTGTTAACCTGTTGCTAGATCGATTGGCTCAATGCTTTTTATCCACAATTTTATTATTCGTGATTAAATTCGTTAAATGCCTAAATGCGGTACTCCAATGCTTTGAATTTTCGTTTAGTATCCACTTTATTGCTTAGTTTCATCTCTACACCATTTTATTGCTATGCCCACGCTGTTATTAAGCTTATCTTTGCCATATTCGTCTATCCTATACGATATGTAGAGACAATATTGGTGTCAATTGGCTTGGACACAAATGTTCTGCAATTTACAAATGAGTCCGTTTGATGCCATATTTATCATTCACTAAATATTCGGCAAAAACAACGATGATGTTACACCAATACGTAGAGTAGAGAGCGTCAGCACAAAGTTCACGTCACAAAACATATGTTACAAGTAATCTTAACCAATCGCCGTTTCTTTGTCGTGCATTTTTTTTTAATATGAGTTCTCAAGCGACCATACACCTGATGATAAGTGGCCACCGTCGCCCATTGACAATGTCATGTCATAAACGTCGATAACAGATGCGTTGCTAGTCCTGCGAACCAAGATGGGTCGCCTCGTATGTAAGTGAGCCGACAATCACACCTTTCAACCGAAGCACGAAAGTTGCTTACTGCTAGAAATGGGTGTGGCGGTGGTACCTAACCGGATAACTGCACAGGGTCTACCACCTTTAAAACGTTTGCATCCTTCTCCATGTTCCTCACGTGCCTTAGGTACCTCCCCGGCCGAGCTGCACAGATGCGACCACCTTTAAAACGTGTGCATCCTTCACCATATTCCTCACGTGCTTCACGTCCCCCAGGAGCTGCGGTGCCGCGAGGAGGAGCTGACGCGCGCGCAGCTCCAGCAGCGGCTCGTGGAGCAGAACCTGGCGCAGAAGGAGCGCGAGCTGGAGATGCGCGAGATCGACCTGGCGGCTCGCGAGCTGCACATCCTCATCTTCGCGAGCAACATGTCGCACACCCAACCGCCGCAGCCCAACAAGAGGAAGGGTCGGTTGCACCTTGCATCATTTATGAAATCATAGCGGAGGAGTGTGCACTCCACCTGATGGCCACTTGCCCACGGAGATGTGATATTAAATCCAAACTTGGCAAAAGCTCAATTTGAAGTCGACTGCAGATACGTTGCTACTCCTGTGGCCCAAGTTGGACGCCACGTAATGTAAGCGATTCGGCAACTATAGTACAGAGCATGAACTCTTTATCTTTTTTTTTTATATTTGTGCAGTAGCAACCGAGCATGCAGTCCACCTGATAGTAAATGGTCGCTGTCGCCCATGAACATCTGTCGTGTTATGTCCTAGACGTCGATAACAGATGCATTGCTACTCTTGAGGTCTAAGATGGTCGCCTTGGATGCAAGTGAACTGGCAATCGCACCTTGCCATCGAAACACAAAAATTGTTTCACGCTGGAAATGGGTATGGCGGTGGTACCTACTTGGTCGAACTGCACAGGTTCTTTTACAATTACAATTATCATTTTTACCCGACTGCCTTGGAAGGAGGGTTATACTTCCGCGTGTATGTCGTATTCTTTGGCACGCTCTACAGCACTCTACACCTCTATAAGATAACCTAGCCAATTCGGCCGCCGGCTCTCGGACTACGCACTCACGAAGTATCTCCCTAAAACACCCTGGCCAATTCGGCCGCCGGCTCTCGGACTACGCACTCACGAAGCGTCCCCACCTCCCGCAGGCAAGTTCAGCAGGATGCGGCTGCACAAGAAGGACACGATCTCGTCGCCGTCGGACTTCCGGCACACGCTGACGGTGCGGCCCGCGGACGACGAGGCCACCGTCAAGCAGCTCGTCGCCGTCGCCAAGGACACGCCGCCGGGCTCGCCGGCCATCATGAGGGCGATTGCACGTACGTTCACTTCTTCTCCCCTCCGCCCGGATGCGTACCTCCCAACGGGCTTCAATCCCACCTTTGGGATTGTTACTGCTCTGGCGGAATCCGAATGAGGCAAACGATTAGAGAATTATCTGTTTATTGAAATCTTAATTAGGAGGAGTAACCTATTTCCTTTCCTTGCCTATGGCACAGGACAGACTTGATTCTGGACGAGGGAATTTCTCAAGCGTCTACCCCGCACTTGGCTAGCGTGGTAAACTATAGCCTAATCCTTTTCATTTCAAAAGGAGATGTTTGCCCAGCAATGGGATAATAAAGAGTTAACGATGATGATGAAGAAAACATTTAAAATTTCTTCCTATTTAATTCCTCTGTATATCGATCGCTATACGCATTGCATAAACTTTCGCACGTGCGTTCGGCAGTGCCGGCGGACGGCGTGAAGGGCAAGACGTGGGGCCCGTCGACGGGGCACCAGCGCGCGCGCGCGCACCTGCCGCTGCCCGCCCTGCGCCCGCGCGCGCAGCGCCCCTCCTGCTCCGCGCCGCACCTGCCGCCGCACGCGCCGCACCTGCCGCACCACGCGCTGCCGCACCCCGCGCACCACGCGCACCTCGCGCGCCACGCGCTCGCCGGTATGCGCACACCCGCACGCACACATACGTCCACACACACGCGCGCACACCGCGACACACAAATGTTACTCGTAGACTAAACCGGACACTGTCACTGTTTCATTGAAGCACGTACGCGCGCGCATACTCCACACACATGTACACACGCTCACATCCCGCAACACCACACACACACACACAAGCTCGTGCGTGCGCAAACACAAACATATACATAACTTGCAGACATGCACACAAGTGGAGAAGGAAGGAGAAATAAGAGTGGAGAGATACAAACTCAAATTGAAACAGACAATACAAACGTACATGCAGAAAAATAAAATTTGCCGCAAAATGGGGAAATTGGCTCATAGAAAGACGCACATAAACACGCACGCGCACACGTACAATACATCCACACATCCGCATACACGATAGTAAACCGACCTAAACGGATGCACACAGACGCAAAAAAAAAGAAACACAATCACACAGACATATACGTTGTCTATCGTCGATGAGTCTCAACTCAACACAACTCACAAGCATAAACAATACCATAACACTATAATAGCTGTAACATACGTTTAAATTGAACGGATTCGAACTATATGTGGTTCCGTTGCAGCAATAATGTCCACACAACAACAGGGTTCTGGTACGAAGGGTGTGATGAAACAGACATACATTGAATCATGTGAAATCAACACAATTACAAATTATTCAATTATTCTTTAGATAAATAATTTTTCTTATATTTTTCATATGAAGTGTTTTTTTAATTTATTTACTACATCTTGTATTTCAGTTGTGTTTATAAGTGTTGATAGCAAAACTGTTACCTGAAAAGGAAATAACATTACTTATAAAATAACACGTAACAGTTGCGAAGACAGTTTTGTGATCAAATCGTAAAAAATTACAAATGCGAGACTCGAATGGGGAGAGCGGCTCTACAGTTCTCAAAACAATTGTATATGCTCTCTTATAGAAACTGTCTTAAGTGCCATGTGCACAGAAAATTGCCGGCTTACATACATACGAGGCGACCATCTTAGTCCCCAGGGTAGCAACACATCTGTTATCGACGTCTATGACATGACATGACGGATGTCCATGGGCGGCAGTGACCACTTACCATCA
>DWKN01000077.1:0-10880 GCA_018249455.1 Bungalotis erythus | reverse complement strand
GTTTATTGCACAATTATGTTAATTTACATACAACATAATTAGAGACCTTGTCGGTATAGCAATATTTATTTGTTTAAGTATGTATTTATCGGCATGCGGAGCGGTTATTCGCGTGAACGGTTTGGGGACTATATCACCTCACCACCACTAACCCAAGACCTGCTATCAAAGACCTAAAGGTGGTAGAACCTGTGCAGTTCGACCGGGGAGGTACCACCGCCACACCCATTTCTGGCGTAAAGCAATTTTTGTGTTTTGTTGGAAAGGTGTGGTTGCCGGTTCACTTGCATACGAGGCGACCATCTCAATCCTCAGGAGTAGCAGCGCATCTGTTATCGACGTCTATGACATGACATGACGGATGTCCATGGGCGGCAGTAACCACTTACCATCAGGAGAGCTGCATGCTCGTTTGCTACTTCAATACCAAAATAAAAAAAATAAAAAAAGATGCGATCTGTATTGTTTTTATATCGATGCGTGACGAAAAATCCGCATTTTGTTCATAGAACATGTTCAAATTATCTTCATTTCTAACTGCCATTAAAATTATTACTAGCTCCTATTCGTATTGTCCAAAAATATTTCTGACGCGTGGCAACTCCGAGTGTTGAACGTCATTGTATTAATGAATCCGTGTCGTACTTACGCACTGCACTCGATTTGCAGTTAACACATTGACTGCGGCGGAGCTAACGTTACAAACCCACTCGTGCGGCTAGCACACAACGGGTGTGTTCCCCGCACCCGCGTAGCGTACATGAAGCGATAAATATGTATGTACCAGTTACTTTAAACTAATTAGATAACTAGAAATTAGTTATCACTTGCTACAACGGTGACGGAAAACATCGTAAGGAAATCTGCACATCTGAGAGTTCGCCATAAGGTTCTCAAAGGTGTATGAAGTCCACCAACCCGCACTTGGCCGGCGTGGTGGACTGGGGTCTAATCCTTCTCATTCTGAAAGGAGACCTGTGCCCAGCAGTGGGACAATAAAAAGGGTTGATAATGATGAATCAGATTCGTATTCGTCGAGTAATTCTACCTGTATTCGTATTCTAAATAGCATTCGTTGCAAACACACCCGGTGTGTCGGGCTGCATCGTTGTATAGATTTAATTGAACACAGCCGGTGTGTGCGAGCCGCACTGGTGCAGCGCATAAAAAAAAAACAAAACGTATATGTTGCCGCAGGGAAAGTGTTAACTGTAAAATTAAATTGATAAGAGATCTTATCAATGTAAAGATATCGTTACTTGAATGATCGTATGTAGGTGATTTTATTCATTCACTCGCCTCGCGCCGTTAGTTAACTTTGTACTAATGTCCAACGTTTTCGCTACGTTGACACGACAAAATATCGACGAAATATTCCCTTATACAATTCTATCGAATGCTATTTATCATTACACACGTTGCTCATTCGATTCTATTCGATTTATTAAATGAACATTGTTAATGAGATTCTGATGTCAAACATTGTGGCCGTGTTGACACGGCGTTTTTATTATTTAAGTACTTCGCGCAGTTAAACGTTAGATTTAGATTTCTGTTCTGGGTCTGGGTGTTTGCGCTGTCGTCTTTGTGTATGTCCGTGGCACCCGCGATAGAGGGAATTCTAGTGTGCGGCCAAGAGTGTAGAAAGCGTTATAATTATTTATTTATTTAATGTAATCAGTGTCACTATTCGATAGAATCGGTATACGGTAAAATATATATGCACATAGGCTAAATTTGCATACGAATCGAGTCTTCTTTCCTGTAACTAAGCTATCGTTATCGGTATCCAATACCGATACGTAGGTTGCTTTCCGTTTCGGTTTCCCGTAACCGATACCGTTATGTAGGTTACAGGAAACGGCACCCAGTTATCGGTAACCGATACCGGAATCTAAAACGAACATATGGAAATTAAAGCGGCGCGTATAAATGAATAAAATCACCTGTAACGATGAAATTAGAAGCATTTTTTCGTCGAATGTCAATGAGCAATTACACGTCCGTCCAAACTGAGCCCGCCTCAGCGCCCGCACTATATTGCGTAGTATTTAAATTATTCCTAGTCGCTTGTTCGCTCAGTCTCACTTTGACTGTATCTTTTGTCTCTTTCTCCTGTTGTTTTATACGTCTTGACCGTCGTTGATATAATTGCACACATTGTACAATAATTCCCTTCTAACCGACTACCGAATAAAAGAAGGTTCTCAACTCGTCGGTATGGTTTTTCTTTTGTAGTGTCATAAGGGTGCTATTACCTCAGTCATTCGATTTCTCGTTTCGATTTTTATCGATTTTTCATTTTCAATGTGTTGTTTCAACGATAAATCTATGTCAATAAATAAACGCCAGTCAATTTGGGATGTGGTAACGCCCTTAGATTAGGGGTTTTTAAGCATTTCGACCCAATTTTTCAGTATAGAGGCATTTAAGCAGTATAGAATATCACTAATCGCTGCTACATGTGAAATATCTCGACGAATAATATTAATATACAAATAAAAATCTTAAATTGATTATTTTATGTGCATTTATGAACGTTACACCAATACAACTTTGAATTTGACGTTGATATTATCGGAAATACTGTTCAGTGCGCGTCGAACTTTATGGCTGTGTTCATTGTGGGTGAAAGCGAGCGGAGCGGAGTGTGGTGGGGCGGAGTAAAGTGAAGTTCGCACTTTCTGATACATGCTTATTTGAAGCGAAATCTATATATTGCCGTCTCGCTCTGATAGTCCCCATATCTCTTCCACCAACACTACGTGAGAAAGAGAGGTCGGACTAGAGAGAGAGATGGAAACACTAGAAAGTTGCTTCAAATTCGAATGAGCAGTGCTCCACCTTTCTCTATATTTTCGTGTCGACAACGTACTGTGCCGTTGTGGCAACAATAAAAGCTGAAATCCAAAATGACGTCATTCCTGTTCGCCTCTCGCTCTATCTCTATAACGTACTAGCTTTTGCCTGCGACTTCGTCCGCGTGGAATAGTGACTTTGGGCCAACAAACCCGCTATTTACACTATATGTTACATGTAAAGTGTAAATAGTAAACATAATAAAACCATTAAAAACTACGGATCAGTAGGGATTGGTACGGATCAGTAGCGATAGTAACTGCCTAAATACAAAGTTTCATGGTTTTATCTTTGACAATAACGAACTTCCGTTCAAACTTTCATTCCCCGTTTCAGCCCGTTCAACCCCTTTATTCGCGATAAAAGGTAGCCTATTTCCTTTCCCAACATCAAATCTATCTCTGTACCGAATGTCATTTAAATCGATTCAGTGGTTTAGGCGTGAAAACGTAGCAGACAGACAGACAGACTGACAGACAGAGTTACTTTATTAATAGGGATAAGCGAGATACGTACAAAACGGCCATAAAGCTTGCCACGAATTGCACATTATGAAAATGTCAAAATTTACAGTCTGAAATTGGAATAACGTTAAAAATGCAGACTAAAACTGTTAGTCGACATCTCTTCGAACGGCACTTGTCGTAAACCATCTCGACTTGAGTTGTTTCACGAATCACATTTTGCCGAAACTTACCGCGCGATGGAGATCGGTCGCCGTTTTTCGTGAAGTTTTAATTCCATCGCAATTTACATTTGGACAATATAATGACGATATGTAGAAACTAAATTTAATGCATTTATCTTTGAAACTTACAAGCACTTAGATATTTTTGTATCTCATAGTATTTTATATTAAAATAATATGATATTATATGGAAAGCAGTCTAAACTACTATTATAATACAAAATTGATGCCAAAATGGTGGGTGGAACGAGTGAGCAATGTTGAATTTCCTCGCTGGACAATAAATTATCGCCGAAAATATACAATTAGTACAATCATGTAGATTTACAATCGATGTTCGTGTTTTTATGTGACTTGTTATATTACAAAGTTGGACAGACTTCTCTGGCGGCGTAGTTATATATAAATCTATCGAAGCGATCAAACGAAATAAATGGCTTCAAAATGACATTAAAAAGCGTCATTTTCAAACTAAGCTTATCCTAATTATGGTGGTATTTTAAAAATGAGATCCTAATCTACGTCTACCCACAATACGGTCGATCCGTGACAACTGCGTAGAGGTCGCCACTCGCTTACTGTCTTTAGAGCGTGAAGGACGAAGGTACCGTCAATTCATTTCAACGGTTTGTCATGTTGTGTTGTGATGAGACTTTAAGACTATTTCTCGATATTTCTGACTGTTTCTCAATAATTCTGACTGATGCCACGTCACACGTCACGCGGTCCGTGCTTAAATTTGTATCTACTTAATTAACTTCTAAACTACTGTATCGTGAAATCGAGTAATAAATCAAAACTCCACAATAATTTATTGAAACAATAAGACTAATGATGAATATATAGCATGCCATAAAATTTCAATTCTTTACACAGATACCGCGCCCGTAGAGGCTCCATTCCTATAAACACTCGATACAGAACAAGCGTATGCCACACTTAACAAATTTTGGTTACCACCTTTATTTACAGTTGAGTAAGTGCAAGTTCTAATTTTTATTATTCAATTTCATTATGTAAACAACATGCAAGTATGTCATTATTGTTACTTATGTAATAATCTTATGAATTATTGACTATGACTTAAAATATTGTAGAGTTTATGTCATCATCTTCATCAACCCTTTACTGTCCCACTGCCGGGCACCAGTCTCCTCTTGGTACGAGAAGGGTTAGGGCATAGTCCACCACACTGGCCAAGTGTGGATTGGCACACAACACACAGCTTTGAGAAAGTTAATGTACAACTGATTTACTTCTATTGGTATCTAAGCAATGGTTTTATTAGTTCTGTTAAGTTTTAGTAAATTTTGTACATTTTACCTGTGACATGTTGTGTAGGGACATGTGATGTTGAATAACAGCTGCGGTCAACCACTCCAACCTCCCGGTCTCCGCCAGAGTGGTCCCATCAATCAGCTGCCCTCCATCAAGCATTTGCTTGGGAAACGTCAGCAAGTTCTTCAAATACTCTACTGTATGACGTTCTCGATCATGGTTCCCATACTCAGCCTGTCGACTGTATGACGCCAGGACCACCGCTTGTTGGCAGTCACATATGATCCTACCCTCGATTAAGTCGTTCTTCAGTTGCAAGAAGTAGTGGTACCGGGTCACCTCATCCGTTATCAAGCTCGTTCCAGATATAACATAGTACATCACTCGCAAGTACAGCTGGTGGGAGGACGCGTGCTTGTCCAACTGCCGCTTCAGCGGCCGGTCTAGCTGCACCCATCGCGACTGCTGGCTCCTGTTCAAGTAGCGTAGCCCGAAAAACTCCGGCTGGTTGACCGCCTGCCGCTGGCACACGTTGTCCAGACACTCCTGGCCCGTGCTATCCACCGACAGCGTGCAATCCGCCACACCGCCGTCAAGCAGCTCCACGCTGATCACGAACAGGCTCTTCGACGCAACATTGTACTGTCGCGTCTTCTTCAGCTTCAGTTTAAAAGGCATCTTCTAAAGCCCGGCCCCTATTAGTAGTAACATCACGGAACAAACGTTACGTTATACATTTATGGCATAAGAATGTAGGGAAGGAAGCATCCGTTATGCGCGCCACATATTCACGCGATCTTTTCGACGCTTCCGCTTGGTTTGTTGAGCCCCAGAGTACGCCGTCGAAGTGGTTTCTCATTAATACCGAAGGAATTATGTAAAAAATGCCAAGTAAACACATCACAAAATATCAAATTCACAATATTGCGGCCATCGCAATGACAATTTGACAACTGACAGTAATTTGTAGTGTTGCCATACCTCAATGGTATAAAATCTGCTATGATGCAATAAAATATATATTTTGTTGGATTATCGGTGGCTTCGCCCAAATGCAGAATTCGATTTCTATCTTTCCCGTTTAAAAATAGTGAATAACTTTTGGATCAAAAGTCATATTACTTTTTGTAATTGTACAATCAAAGATCGGGATCGCACTTTGTAAACAGTACGACCCAAAGTTAATATGAACAATATAGAAGTATTATGTACATTCAAATGAAGAATCTTTTTCATATTACTTTCTCTATGTCAAATTCAAAGCTGTTCTTTTTAGGAAATCGTTTATAAAGATACGCTATATTTCACCTGGTATGTTGATTAGTCACTTCAGTACTCAATTTATGCAAATAAAAAGAAAAAAACTACAACAAAAGTGTGTAAATAATTTATTTTATTAAAAAAATAGAGGAATATAATATAGATTAAAATGCTTTCTTCGAATCATACTAACAACCAAATCTAAAACAATGTGAGAGACCCATGAGTATTACGTAAGTTAATTTAGTTAAGTTATGCAGCTGCTCGCTTCTGCTCGATGTGCACCCAATCTTTTGGCTCCCTCAATACTTTCGTTAACTTTTCCTCAGGAGAGTTTGGTTTAGGCTCGTTCATATACTCCCATTTCTGTGAAAGGATAATTTCATGTTTCTACAATTTCCTTGCTTAGTACCTACAAAATCCATATATCCCATTGAGGCATAGAGGGTACATTTTGAGAAATTAGGTACAAAGAACTGCCTGGCACATTTTTGGGTTTTTTCTTATTGATAAAGCGAGTTATTCATAACTTGAACCTTTAAGTCATGAATTAACTGTAATGAATACCACTGCTCTTAAAGAAAGAAATACATACCGCATTGAGGGGCAAGGACATCAGTATTGACTCGTATCGTGCTTCAGGTGTGTGTAGACCGAATTTTGTACCGCGATCATAAATCAAATTAAATTCTACGTATCGGCCGCGCCGCAGCAATTGCCATTGTCTTTCGTGGTAACCGTACGCGTCGTCCTTGTGTTTTTTGACTGTAAAAAAATTCCCGTATTTATTTAAAAACGACTTTTTGTTTCTGTGGTACAAGTTAAATTATACCAAACTAGTAGAAAAGCTACAAACTTCAACACCAATTAGGCCGGAGTTTTTATTCATACACGCAGGTTACAGTAGCTACAGAGATTTAAAATTGTAATTAACTAATCACCATAACCAAGTAATGTGATTTGCGTTTTACATCGCTAATCACGCGAGAATTTGTTTTAATTATCTCATTGTTTTATTCTCGTTATGACATTAATGGGGACGACTAAGTACAATCTGTACACAGAGGAAGAATATAAATACGACTCTTAATATATAATCACTTTCATAATATATAAATGTTTTATGGCACAAAAATGAGACGGGGGCCACCATCTCATGCTGTGAATAAAACACATGCATGTGGCACATAATAGCAATATTTTATAGGCGTGATTTTTTTTTTTATTGATGTTGAAGTAGCAATCGAGCTTGCAGTCCACCTGATAGTAAGTGGTCACTGCCGCCCATAGACATCCGTCATGTCATGTCATAGACGTCGACAACAGATGAGTTGTTACTCCTGTAGACTAAGATGGTCGCCTCGTATGTAAGTGAGCCGTGATTTCAATAGGATTTACTTGATTTATGTAACATGAGGAAGTTTTCTTTTTTATCGATGTTTAATTAGCAATCGAGCATGCAGTCCACCTAATGGTAAGTGGTCACTGCCGCCCATGGACATCCGTCATGTCATAGTCGACAACAGATGCGTTGCTACTCCTGAGGACAAAGATGGTCGCTTCCATATGTAAGTGAGCCGGCAACCACACCTTTTCAACGAAACACAAAAATTACTTCACGCTAGAAATGGGTGTGGCGGTGGTTACCTCCCCTTTCAAATTGCACCGGTTCTACCACCTTACAAGTGTTGGTCTATTTGGAGTCTATTTTGTAATTTTATCTACAACACAATAGAAAGTAAGATAACTTGTTTAAATATTTAGGGTCAAACCACACTGTGATCCTGAATCACTGTAACATCATTTGTTTAAATATTTACGGCCAATTTATACTGTGGTCTAGAGCAATTGTTATAATATCAGGCGAGTGCCAGTTCTTATCATTTAGGTAACAATTTTTATATCTCTACCTTTGCGATGAAGTATTTGAAAACTACACCAATTCAGCATTTTTATTGAAACAGGACTGGTAGTGTGTGTTGGATACATATTACAGTATATAACCTACTTGATATTCAAGTCAAAGGAGACCAAAAACATACCTCAAGCCATTAACGTCTAAACGTACGTACGTAACGTCGAATATGGTCTACAGCCCGCGTAATTGAGTTTCTTAACCATAAGTATTTTAAAGATTCAAATCAACGATAATTATAGCCTTCATTCTTGGCAAAGGCCTCCTCCAATTCTGTCCATTCTTACCTTTAACTAGTTTTTTGGGGGTCTAGCCAAGCGGCCAACGCTTTCATGTTTTCTATTTCTACAAAAAGCTATACTGAAAATTTTAAAATATTTAGGGGTTCCTGAAATGTAGCTCTCTAATGTAGGAAGTCCCATATATAAGGAAGGTATTATTAAATTGGTCAGTATTGGGTTAACCAAAATGTTACCTGCTTTTAGTTATGTTACTTATACATAATACAAAAAAAATTTAGCTTTCGTCGCTCTATATAAAGTTTAATTATGCCAAATCTCACACTCCTCCGTTTGTACAATGTGCTTAAAAAGGGGTACAAAGTTTCACAAAGTTTCACGTATTAATACATAGATTAGCACTCAAATATAGGTCCACCATCTTTGGCGGTCGACGCACCACTGTCTCAGTGCGCCGGAGACAGTCGACTTGTCGTACCAACTACCCTCCTGTCATCATTGTGTACACATTACATACACTACAATGATGATATTTATTGCACAGTTACTCACCGAGCGGTAAGTAGCTGGGGATAACGGCCTCCGCGCAGGAGGTGACGAAGTTGAAGGCGCTCTTCTGGTCGGGGTAGTCCACGTCATCGAAGAATATGCCCCCCACCCCGCGCTTCTCCCCCCGGTGTGTTATAGTGAAGTAGTCGTCGCACCACTTCTTGAATCTAACCAAGTATAAATATTTAGATATATGGATCCTGTTAAAACTAGACATTGTACCGAATGATATAACGAGAGGGTTCCCCGCCGAAGAGTACAATAAACAGCACTTAGAAAGAGTATTAAACAAAGCTGAGAAACAGGTGTACTGTGGTTAACGACTTTTCTGCGGCGATTTCTAACTGGGTTTCGACTGAAGACAATGTAAAATATTTTGTTAATTACTACAAGCATAAGATTTGAAAATTGATTACAGTTATGAATTTTGAAGGATAACTTTAAATTCAAAATAATACATGGATATATACAGATACATATATATACATGGGACAATTATTAAAATAAAAATGTTTGTCTATTACGTAGATAACATTTTAATTTTACTAATTGTCTCGTGTATAGATATTAAGTTTGGATTTGCTCGGCGTAAAATAACAAATAAACGTACAATAAATGGCGACCTACGTGGCGTAAGAGTTACCGTACCGTTGCGATAGGCAAAGGCGATTTCTGTTCTGGGTCTAGCTGTTTGTGTATTCGTCTTTGTGTGGGTCCTTGACCCGAAACGGGGAATCCTAGCGTAGGGTTATGAGTATTGAATGGGTTATTGTTATATTGTTATATTATAACACGTGGGAAGATCGGGGTGCAAGCAGGAGAAAGAAGAGATTTCTTACTTAGAGTAGTAACTGGGTTCGTGGGCGTCGCACGCGTGCTTCAGGGTGAGGTGGAAGTGGAGGGCGTCATCCTCATCCAGGTAGTACGGCGTCAGGTCGGTACCACCGCCGAACCACCACTGCACACCTGGAACATCGGCTACGTTTAGACATCTCTGGACAGAATAAGACTGTGTGACATAATAATATAGCAAATGTCCAAGCAAACATGTGGGACGCACTGGATTTGCGTAATGTTTCTGGAGTTTCGGTGCTTACGTTGAATTGAATAAGTGACCAGACGATATATTAAAAGAGAAACAAAAATATTGACTGCAAATTCATTTATTTTTTAAACAGATTTTTGGGTTTATGTTAAAATATTCACATAATAGTGTGATATATATGTATTTAGAATGATCTATTTACTAACTTTCATTTGATAACCAACTTTTCTTCCTTTCATTTTTTTAAATTTCCAGGCGCCATATTTAAAAGAAATATAGCTTATGCCACTCGAGCAATTGAGACGAATCCAATGACACCGCATACGCTAAAATCCGTTTAGCCGTTTGGGATGTAGAGTGTGCCAAAGGAATGGACATACATACATTCACTCGAAAAACAACTCACCTTCAGATGCAGTCGGGTAAATAGGAAATAGAACATTTCCATTATACTAAAGTAAGTTAATAATAACTAATTAGGTTATATTAATGACAGTGACATTAAGGCTAAATAGTTTTTGATTAGAGCATAATCGTAGCACGATTAATACACGAAGAGAAAACTTTGTACCACATTTTAAGCACATTGGGCGAACGGAGGAGTGTGAGATTTGGCACAATTAAACTTCAAATAGAGGAGCAGCGACGAATTATCATCATCATCATCATCAACCTTTTACTGTCACACTGCTGGGCACGGGTGTCCTCTCAGCATGAGAAGGATTAGGCCGTAGTCCGCCACGCTGGCCAAAAGCGGGTTGGTAGACTTCACACACCTTTGAGAACTTTATGGAGAACTCTCAGGTGTGCAGGTTTACTCACGATGTTTTCCTTCACCGTTGTAGCAAGTAATAATTAACTTCTACTACGCACATAACTTCGAAAAATCGGAGGTGCGTGCCAGAGATTCGAACCCGACAACTCCCGAACGAGAGACCGGAATCTTACCACTGGGCTATCACTGCCCTTATCTGAAGTTTAATTATGCCAAATTTCACTCTCCTCCGTTCCTCCAATGTGCTTAAAAAGGGGTTCAAATTTGTCTCT
>DWKN01000076.1:0-10922 GCA_018249455.1 Bungalotis erythus | reverse complement strand
ATTTTCGGGATTCAATGTATCCTAGATTACATTCTGGGGCCTAGAGATGACACCCTTGAAGTTATGAATCAGGGTCGAATGTCGACCACCGGCCGACCGCTAGTACATACTTATATTACATCGCCAGGTATGCAGAGACGCCGAGAGGGCGGTCGAAGAGAAAACGGAGAAGCCCACGGACAGGATACAGCCGAGCGACGGGGACGCCAAACCGAACAGGGACAGACACAGCGACGAGCACAGGAACAACGGCGACGTATGCCGGCACGAGAACAAAGTCACGTCCGAAGTGAACCGCCTCAACGAGGAGTTCAAGCGGAGCAGCGCCGAGTTCAGCAAGTCGAGCGTCGAGCTTCGCGGCGACAAAACGAGCGCCGAGCGCAAGACGTTCGCCGGCAAGCGAGCGAGCGCCGAGATCAACAGACTGAGCGCGGAGCTGTCCAAATCGAGCGCCGAGCACAAGCCGAGCAGGGCCGCCGCCGACAGGTCGAGGTCGAGCTCGGACGACGCGGACGCGAGCCGCGTCACCGCCGAGGTGTGCAGGCTGGAGCGGGACGGCGCGCGCTCGCGCTCCGCTGACGACAAGGACAGGGCGAGCGTCGAGGTGCTCGGCGCGAGGGACCGTTCCAGGTCCGGCTCCATGGACGCGCCCGAGGACAAGGAGCCGCATAGATTGAGCTCCGTCGAAATCAGACCCGTCACGGTGAGTGTAGTCCTGAATCACTTTGGGCGATCTTCGGTGTGACATTGATCGGAGTGAGCTGCACGGTGTCCTTCAAGAAGTTGGGTGTGAATGTTATGATAGGTGGTAGAACCTATGGACTTCGACCTGGGAGGTACGACCGCTACACTCATTTGTAGCGTGATGTTTATGTTGGTGCGGTTGCTAGGAAAGGTGAGGCGACCGTCCTACTCCTCAGGAGTAGCAACGCATCTGTTATTGACGTCTATGACACGACAGATGTCTACGGGCGGCAGTGGCCACTTACCACCAGGTGGACTACATGCACGTTTGTTGCTTCAAAGTCATAAAACAAAAATTTTTCGTTGACCGTTTCCGTGCTTGCGGAGAAAACCCGGAGCGCCCGCGGGCCGGGAACATTGACGTATGTCGTTACGTCTGACGTCAGCCCCTCTCTCGCACGACGGGCCCGTTGACCTATATCGTCACGTCTGACGTCAGCCCCTCTCTCGCACGACGGGCCCGTTGGCCTAGATCGTCACGTCTAATGTCTGCCCCTCTCTCGCACGACGGGCCCGTTGACCTATATCGTCACGTCTGACGTCAGCCCCTCTCTCGCACGACGGACCCGTTGGCCTAGATCGTAACTTCTGACGCCACCCCCCCTCTCACCCCCAGCCGCCGCACGGAGGGCGCCCGCGCGCGCAGCAGGCGGTGACGGTGGTGGCGGTGAGCGCGGAGCCCAACTCGCTGGCGGCCGCGCCCGCCGGCCTCGTCACCGTCACCACCACGCACCCGCCGGTGCTGAACACCGCGGCGCCCGTGAGTACCACACTCCACTGACACGGTACACTGCCAGCATACAACGCCCCAACGAATAAACAAAGTTAAACAGTTGGTCTGTTACTGGTTCTATCCTTGTCGATATCCGTCGTTGGTCACGAATATCAGTAAATTATATCTATTTTGTGTGAAAGTAACGAATTGTTCATCATCATCATCACCAACCTTTTATTGTCCCACTGCTGGGCACAGGTTTCCTCTCAGAAAAAGAAGGATTAGGCCGCAGTCCACCACGCTGGCCGAGTGCGGGTTGGCGGACTTCACACACCTTTGAGAACTTAATGAATTGTTAATGCAATACAATTATGTGTAGCAACCATCGTTAGTTGATTTATAAATTGAATAATTAATATCAAAAAAATAATAATTTGTAAATATATTAACATTTTGAACAAATATACACCTTGCGCAAACATTCACAATCGCCAAACATACACCAGTTCCACAAACATTCGTCAATTCGACAAACATATCAATATCACACACAAACACACACACACGCATACATCAATAACGAAAACATTTACTATCGCTGCTGTTTGGTTTCTGTTGCGATCTCAGAGCGGTGGAGGGGACCCTGGAGAGGGCGGAGGCCGAGCGGCTGCAGTGGGAGCACGAGGCGGGCGCGGCGCGCGAGGTGGCGGCGGCGCGCCAGCACCAGGTCACCACGCTCGGGGAGCTGCTGGACGCGGCCAAGGCCAAGGTGACAGGATACATTCACCGTATCGCTCTGCGACACGGTTCCGGGTTGGATTTACGGCCAAGCAAGAACATTTGAATGATGAATTTCACCGTGTTCGATTTCCGGCTATACAGAGCATTTGAATGATGAATTTAGATTTCCTTTCTGGGTCTGGGTGTGTGTGCTGCTTGCCTTTGAATGTGTCCATGGCATGACAGAGAATCCTAGTGTGGGGATATAAATGAAGAAGCACTTAGTATAATCAGTAAAACATATATAGATCAGAAATCTCAATCATGTGTAAGGCGCAGAATTAAAGAGAAAATTTTAGATGGGACCCGAACGTGTGCTGACTCCTTATTTTTCAGGCAATAACGTAACACGAGCTTGGTCGCCACCGTTTTATTTATGAAACCGAAGTAGGAAACGAGTATGCAGTCCACTTGATGGTGAGTGACCACTTCTGCCATTGGACATCTGGACAAATAATCAATCAGATGCGTTGCTAGCTCCAAGGACTAAGATGGTCACCTCGCATGTAACCAAAACACGCCTCACCGGAACGCCAGAAAACTTCCACGCTAGATAGAGCTGTGGCGGTGGTACCTTTTCGGTTGAACTGTAGGTACATTTGCTTTGTTTTTTGGTCTAGCCTACCTTATCCACCTTATAAATTGTAATAATTAATCCTACTATCGTATTACTATTATAAATGCTAAATTATGTGTATGTGCGTATTCAGGAGTGTGTATGTGTGTGTCTATGTGTTTGTGTGTTTGTTACTTCTTTGAGCTGATACGGCTGAACGGATTTTGATCAAATTTAGAATACGTCCTGGAAAAACACATAAGTTAAGTAGTAATAAATTTTGCCATAAGTTTGTCTGTGTGTTTGTTTTTCAATCATGGAAAAAGTATCAAATCTATTCAATCCACGTCGACGACTTTGCAGACAGAAACCCGTCATAAACAATTTATACAACGCACGTGTAAGTTATTCCCATCGAACGGTCCAGACAGAAGCTCTTCTGAAATAATTTAGAAAATGGCCGTTTCGTGCAGTTGGCGGGCGCGGCGGAGGGCGCGGCGGCGGCCGAGGCGGCGGCGGCAGCGGCGGCGCGGCGCGAGGCAGACGCGGCGGCGGCGCGCGCGCACGCGCTCGCCGACCGCCTCGCGCACGCGCAGCGCCAGCTCGACCGCGCGCACTCCGACGCCAGGAAGCTGCACGACGACGCGCTCGTGAGTGTATCGCCATCGTCGCGTCATCGCGTTTACAGGCCAAACATGAATTACGGCAGACAAATTCCATGATTCCCTAGCAACGAAGTTCCATACCGCGCGGTACACGCACTGAGCGGGACGGCAGTAAGATCGAAAAAAGCGTGAAACACTTTTTCTCGACACTTGTTGCTATAGTACGTGACAGTCGTGTGTGAGCCTTCACTACATCTCCGCACACAGCTCTGCCCCGCACCGAAGCACTCGACGGATTCCTTCCCTTTTTTTAATTTTATTTATTTATTGCACGTACAGCTTTGTGCTTTTTACACTTAACGTTTATTTGTTTTGTTTTTTATTTTCTTTTTATAGTTCAGCCTAGCAATAAGGCAGACGGGCCATCTGGTGGGAAGTGCTCACCTTCGCCTATGGACATTTGCAACACCAGAGGAGTCGGCAACATCACTGGCCTTGAAGGAGAGCTCCTTTCGTATAGTTTTTTAAAGAACCCCATTTAATGATAATAAAGGTGTACAACATCTGCAGGTGTCCCGCAACACCGCGAAGTCTACGATCTCGGAGCTGCAGTTCCAGGTGGAGCAGCTGCGGCAGGAGAAGGCGGCTCTGCAGGCCGAGCTGCTCGCCGCGCAGGAGGCCGCCGCCGAGCTGCAGGTGCAGGTGAGCTGAGGGAGGCGGGGCACTGACGAACTCTGAGCTACAGTTCAGCTACAGGAGTTGCACTTCAGCTACAGGAGCTGCAGTTCATCTACAGGAGTTGCAGTTCAGCTACAGGAGCTGCATTTCAGCTACAGAAGCTGCATTTCAGCTACAGGAGCTGCAGTTCAACTACACGCGGAGAAGGCGGCGCTGTAACGACACAGCACGAGATCGGCTGCCACATTATCCTTTAATACTTTGCGTTGTAACAAATTATGCTTTTGATGATCCGCGTGGCGCAGCGATTATCGTGCTGGTCCGATTCGAACTCGAACATTTATAATACCAAATAAAAAAAATATATATATATAGCTTTATAATGGCGCCGCCAGGCGAGGTATAAGAAAAATAGTGTCGTCGCAAACAGCAGCTGCAGAATGACCGGTTGCAGGTGCAGGTGGCCTCAGACGAGAAGCTGTCGCTGATGAGCCGCGCGGGCGAGGCGCTGGCGCGCGCCGCCGACCTCGAGCGCCAGCTGCAAGACGCGCGCACGCGCCACGCACAGCTCGCGCGCGACCGCGAGCGTGACGTAAGTTCGAGGGGAAGGGGCTGTGACGTAACGTTGGCAGAGGCGGGGATACACCTGGTGGCAGTTGTCCAAGAGGGCAAAAATCCTGGAGAGTAAGGACAGTGGGGAGATAGACCTGGTGGCAGTTATCCGGGAGGAAAAAAACTCTGGAAGTAATAGCAGAGGGGGGATAGACCTGGTGGCAGTCGCCCGGGAAGGGGTAAGATCTGGGAGGAATGGCACAGGGGAGGGATAGACCTGAAGAGTAAGGGCAGATGGGAGGGGGGATGGAATTGGTGGCAGTTTTCTGAGAGGGGGGAAGACATGGACGCAAGATGTTACCCGATAGACTAATTTTAAGGTCTGATCGCATGGCGTCACGTTGCTTCTGGAGAGGGCATTGACATGAAAATTATGTATTTACTAATACTTTTACGGCTTGAAGTGTTCTTCTCGGGATAACTTTGATAACAAGTGAAGTTGATGGTGCTGGGGGGTGGGGGGAGAGAAGCGGTAGTTTGGCACTGATGTTGATTAAGTTATGCGGCGTCAGAGTAAGGATGATATTTACAAATGCTATACGCTACGACCATATGAAGCTAGGGGTAGCTAGTGGTGTTAAGTTACTTCCAGACCAGATCTGGAATTGGGGTAATTAGTGGTAGTAAAACTTGTGCAGTTCGAACGGGAAGGTACCATCGCCACACCCATTTCTAGCGTGAAGCAATTTTTGTGTTTCGGTGGAAAGGTGCAGTTCCCGGCTCGCTTGCATACGAGGCGACCGTCTTAGTCCTCGGGAATAGCGACGCATCTGTTATCGACGTCTATGACATGACATAGCAGATGTCCATGGGCGGCAGTGACTACTTACCATCAGGTGGACTGCTTGGTCGTTTGCTACTTCAATAACAATAAGAAAAAAAAACATATTGGGGACATCTTAGGATACACCTGGTCGCAGGTGGCGCCACATTGTTATTGGAGGAGAAAAATGACCTGGATATGGTCTTGACTCTAGGGGCATTTAGGGGGATAGACCTGGTAGCAGGTGGCATCAGTTTTTGGGGGGTAGGGGTTAATCTGAGAATGAAGTGGAGAATAAGCTCGTACTACGCTAAGCAAATGGCACCGTTGCAGATGACGTCACGTTAATCATGGGGAGACTTGCGTGTGCTTGCTCGTAACAGATGGCGCTATATTGCTCTTGGTAGAGGTAACATCGGGTTCTTAGTGTTAAGCACGCATCGAGTGTCGTCACTTTGTTTATTATTGTAAAACGACTTAATTATTTTTAATAATTATATAAATTATTTCATAATATTTAAAGTTATAAGTTATAAAGTTGTGTTAATCTGTATATTTAAGCGAAATACCACTCGCTCATCACGAGATCTCCGAAACATATATGTCCAATTGACTTGAAATTTTGTATAGTTACTCATTTTAGGACGTAGACGCTCAGTTAGAGCGGGACTTGCGATGATCCTATCCAAAACAGATTTTTCATATACCGTCACTTATACTATCCTATTCCCCCCTTCCCTCTCAGAAATTAGACATTTCCATATAAGAATGAAGAAGAAGAAGAAGACATGTCCATATAAGAAGTATAGGTTGATTAAAGTTGAGAGTGTGTGGGTATCAGCTGGTCACCTATATTTAAAATAAATGTTCATTGGCCAGGAAGCGGAATGGAAACAGTTCCAGAGCGACCTGCTGATGACGGTCCGTGTGGCGAACGACTTCAAGACGGAGGCGCAGAGGGAGCTGGAGCGGCTCGTGTCCGAGAACAAGGTCGCCAGGGACCGCATCCGGCTCCTGGAGGACCAAATTCACTCGTTGAAGGGTAAGGGAATGGGGTGTTTCGAACTGTTTAATCGGTAGATGTCACTACTGTCGTCGCTGGTGTACATACATACATCATTCGAATTGAATAATGTTTTAGCTACGATTTTCATGTGATTGGTGTAATATATACACAATTTTTGGTGGAAACTATTCTCTAAAATTTATGTTTTTTTACTTAGTTCTGTGTTTCCTTGAAACTTTAAAAATAAAATAAAATTGCTCTCACGTGAGAAGCAGATCTAAATTGATCTCAATAATCATTGCCCAGCCAGAAGTCGAACCATCGAGATCCATACCAGAATAATATATCTTTACGTGAAACGAATCGTATTATAACTTATACTTAAACCTACACCCGGAATCTAAAGTGTCGGGGCTACTCGGGGTTACTCTCTCTGCCACACGATGGACCCGGCAGCCGCGCGGTGAATCCATGGAATGCTAAGAAGTTCGTCTCTTTTTAACAGTAGTACTGATGTATTATAGTTTGAAGGATGTAAATTCAGGTAGTTAAATGTGCGTGTAAATTCAATTCAGTCAACTACCTGACAGTATTCATACAGATGCGTTTAGAGAATATAGGATATTTAAGTTTACAAAATGATGTTTGTTTGTATAGGGCTGGGAGGACACTTACAAATTATTGTCAATAACAAATTTTTCCTTATTTTATTGCAGTTCAAGGCAGTACTTTTCATTCAACAAGGAATTCCAACATATTCTCAAATTTCAATGCACAGATGTCCATGAGTGGCAATGATCATTTAATAAGTAGTCTTCACACCCATTTGCTAAATGTTCCTCATTAGCAAATCAAATTAATTTATTCGTATAGGCCTATAAGTAATTTACAAATGCTTTTTTTTTATTGATGTTGAAGTAGCAAACTAGCATACAGTCCCCAAGATGTTAAGTGGTCACTGCAGCCCATGGACATCTGTCATGTCATGTCATAAACGTCAGATGCGTTGCTACTCCTGAGGACTAAGATGGTCGCCTCGTATGTAAGTGAGCCCGCAACCACACCTTTCCACCGAAACACAAAAAATGCTTCACGCCAGAAACGGGCAAGGCGGTGGTACCTCCCCGGTCGAACAGCACAGGTTCTAACCACCTTGAAAAATCTTGATTAGTCACAATTTGTTCTTAGAATAGAATAAAAGGAAGACGGGTACCGGTGGTGCCGAAGGAGTGCGAGAGGTTGAGCAGCACCTTGACGGCGGGCAGCGCGGCGTCGAGCAGCGCGGCGCGCAGCGCGGGCCGGCCGCCGCGCGCCTCGCTGGCGCAGCGCCGCAGCAGCGCCGCCAGCGTACGCGCCGCGCCCAGCGACTCGCTCACCAGGTGCTGCTGGTTCGCCTCGTTCTGCTGCGTCACCTGACAACCACGACCGTCGATACTTTACGCTTTTACTTATTATTGCTTTAGACACGCGTATTGAATAATATACGCATATGGAGTAATTGAAGAATAGAATTACGGATTGAGGCCGAGTGTGTGCTGTTCCGCTCACATAATTCGCAGTACAGTAGGAGAATACAGAGGACTGCATAACAAACGAATTGAATAAAATCTGTAATGTTTGTAACGTCTGTGTTATAAATAATAATATTTGCATAAAAAATTAAACATACTTTGTTGAACTTTTGGGAAAAAATGGACCACAAAAATCTGTCGAAAGAATTAGGTAAAAGTGGATTAAAAGTTTACATTCGAACTTAACAGACTCTTAAATGGGTCTTTTGAATATTAAAGTCTGTGCAAATAATTACGAGATTAAAAGAATAACATTGTTTTACTTGCGAAAAACGTCCCATGGTTTGATATTACTTTGAATACTTCATAAAAATTAAAATTTTATATACTGTTCGCGCTACTTTTGAGACGGTTAAAGCACATTTAATAAAAGCAAAGAAAGCGTCAAGAAGGGTTTTTTAGGTTCCGTATC
The DNA here is from genome assembly GCA_018249455.1 of Bungalotis erythus. NCBI lineage: Eukaryota > Metazoa > Arthropoda > Insecta > Lepidoptera > Hesperiidae > Bungalotis > Bungalotis erythus. The sequence goes on along the minus strand of DWKN01000076.1, from coordinate 2,480 downwards.
TGAAGGGTGTAACTGTTTATGAGATTTAGTTGTCCGTGCGTCCATGTGTCATAGAGCTTTGTCTCTCGATTTGTTATACGTAAATACCTGAAATTTTACATAGGATGTATAACTATGGCCGCTATAACAACAAATGCTACAGATATTAAAAATAAGGGGCGTTTTATCAGGCATTTTTACTTGTTTGTAAATACTTGATCGATCTTAATAAAACTATACATTGTTAGAGTCCAAAGCGGTACGGAACGCTTCGCTCGCGAGTCCGACTCGCGCATAGCAAATTTTTCGACATTTACGTGCTCTATGGACTCTGTACATTGCGATTTCGAAACAGTTCTCTGAAGGCAAAGTGAGCTCAAATGTTGACAAGCACTCCGCCAATATTCAGAAATGTAGAGTACGTTTTCAAGAAGAGTCGTTAAAGCGCAGTAATTACATCAACACGGTCTAGTTCAGCTGGCGCGCCGGATGGCAGAGAAAACATAGCTTAAGTAGCGTTTACTTTGCGGGGAAACAAACTTAGCTATTTACAAGCACGACATTTTGTATGAAACTGAAATTGGAAATGTGTATGCAGATTTTTATGATTTTTTTAACAAATGAGTATGCAGTTCGCGGTCAGCGGCCACTGCAACCTATGGGCGTCGGCAACCGGCTCCAATCTACACTGGAGTTATGTCTGAAGTTGATCTTAGACGCGTTTCTACTCCGATGGACTTAGATGGTCACCTCGTAAGTGAGGATTCTACCACCTGTGATACCTTGGATAAAATTAATGAAGATAAGAATAAAATTTAATAAGATAAGAATATAAATTGACAGACACTGTAGAATATAATTATTACGATCATAACGTGACATGTAGCTGGCATTTGATAAAAATCGGTTGTTGATTAAAATCTTAGAAGATTAGCCCGCAAAAAAATAATTGATGTGTCTTTCTATAATTTGAAAATAACTCCCACTTGCTAACGTTGTTGGCGTGAGACTATGTAAAAACACGTGAATTTAATTTTATCTTTTTACTTGTTTGACTACTGAACTGATTTTGACAGTAATTAGCCAACATAAGTGCAATAATATTCCTATATCAATACAAATTGATATAAGATTTTTTATCCATGAAATATCCGGTTTCTATGTGAAAACGAAATGAAATTACGCAGGAGTGTAATCTTATAAAGAATTAAAACTAGCGGTTTCATATGGCATTCGATTTCAATGATTATCTTTAAGTTTGCAAGGCATATCCTTGCAAACTTAAATAAATGTGGTCAAGTTGTGACCACGGAATCCATGACTATGTAACGGTATTATTTATAGGATATGAATATACTAGGGCGGATCACTTAGGCCATTGCATATTTGATTTACTGTGATTGTTGTGATTACTCTGAATGTTTAATTTGGTACCATTTTTTAACTTTGCACTCATAGCCGCATTGAACACACAGGTAATTCATATCAAGACCTAGATTATCCTATATGACAATATACTTGAGAGTAGTTTTAAAGCGCCAACTTCAAAGATGATACAAAATCAACGTACCGCTTACGTTATTTTTTACTTTTTAGTGCCGGTTGATAAGTCGAGTTTTAGGCGCTTATTCAATTTTTTTATTTAAATTTTGGAAGAATGAGTTTCCGTCCACGTCGGATGAACTCGCAGCAGTCTTCCATGGTCCGCTTTGCACGCTTTTTATGCGGAAAATTTGCATAATGTGGAATGAACTTCTTCCTGAGGTAGATATATTCTAAGCGCAATAACATGGGGCTTTTCAAAAAGGTTTAAAAAGAACTCCCCTTCAAAGGCGGTGACGCATTGGTGAGTCCTCTGGCGATGCAAATGTTAATAGGTGACGGTGAACACTTTCAATCAAGTGCCCCTTTTCCTTCATCCCTAGGATAAATCGTTAAAAACATATGATTATAACAGTAAAATAGTTTTATACTTTCCTTGTGAAGATCCTTAATTTAAAAGGCATTGTGTCACTCTTTAAATATCTTAACAAAATGTCTTTAGGAATGTAACAGGTCGAAACGGAGGAACTTCCAGCAATTACACGACATGAGGTATTTGCAACGTAATACATAGTTATTTTCCGTGAGATACGGGTGGTTTGTTAGATGTAGAAAGTCTGAAATAATGACATAGCAATACAAACGCGTAAGTATCAGATCCAGTACTTATATCATGATATTATTATTATTCACGTTAATGAGTAACGTTACTATTTTTCACATTTGTGAAACGGATTTTCAAAAAAATATTTTTCTGGCCGCTACCATCTCATTGAAAAGTTCTATGATGGAACTCTATTTAGTCCGTTCAACGAATTTGACAGACCAAATTGACAGCTTCAAGTGTCAAAATTAGGAATATTTTTTATAGAAATGGACATTAAAAGCTATCAATTTAGTCTTTTAGATTTGTTTACGGACTTTAGGAGCATTCTTCAGTTCCGCTTGTTCAATAAAAC
>DWKN01000075.1:0-10936 GCA_018249455.1 Bungalotis erythus | reverse complement strand
TTAACTAGACCGTTTGCTTCAGGAAATAGGAAGCTATGAACTTGCTATTTTACATGACCCAAGCAAAGTATAGTAAAGCTATTATTATTTTAGAAAATAAAAACCCTGGCTGGTATTATAGGTCAGTCCGTGACTCTGTGCCTGCATCTTTGAAATATTGCTGTGTTTTAGCAGCATAGTAGCTGCTAAGCTTGAAGGCTTATGTAGTTACATGCATTATGACATAGTCCTTAGGTGTATCAAGGCATTTGTGGTGTCTTCAAAGTAGAATTCCTAATTGTGTTTGATGAGAGATATCTGTAAGCCACAGTGACCAGTTTATGAAATGAGCACCACGCTTGTTCTTCAATTATTTATGGAAAAAGAACACAAAAGTTGAGATCTTCCCGAAGTTGTTCACAATTTAATTGTTTCCCTGAAGCCCTAAGGAAGTAATTTGTTTGTAATATTTATGCCAGAAGGTTTCTAAAATCTGCTGAGTTCCACCCTGAATGGAGATTTATTGTTCTTTCATGCAACCTAACTTCTTTTCCCAACTGATGTGCCAGTCTCAAATTTTTTTTTTTCTTTTAGCTGTTGTTTAATAGTAATATGATAGTTTAAATTAATAGCTTAGCTCCCAGAACCCACACCAAATTACAATAATTATGATTTTTTGGAAGGTGTGATTACTACATAGATGCAAATTGTGTCCACTTGGTCTATGGAAAATGGGTAATTACAGTAATTGACGGCCCTAGGCGCGACGCCCACACGTGCCCTTCGAAAAAAACGAAACATCTTCATCACATCAACTCTTTACTGTCCAACTGGAGGGCACATGTCCCTTCTCAGCACGAAAAGGGTTAGGTCATATTGCACCAGGTTGGCCAAGTGCGAATTGGTAGACTACATATAACTTTGAGAACTTTTTGGAGAACTCTCAGGCATGCAGGTTTCCTCACGATGTTTTCCTTCACCAAAGGAAAGCGTTGCCTATGTAAATAATATAAGGTACCTGAACAACATGATGATGAATCAAAACTATTGACAAGGGTTGCCCATATTTGGAGCGCCGGCGGGACCAGCTTCGCAAACCTGTTAATGCAGTCGGTGCCGAGTCACTGAACCACTGAATGACTAAATTTCGTTAACGTCGACTCGAACTTTACCTGATGTTACGAAACGTGTAAAAACGCGATTTATTTATAACAAAATATTTTTTAAACAGCGCGCCGGCAATTCACCGAATCATCCCAGTAAATAATATTTTGAGAAGTATACATGTATAATTATTTCGACGACGAGTTTAGTCATTAGCAAAAATGATTTTGATTTCAACATAATTTTATAACTTTTAAAAAGTATCAGGCAAAATAATGTGCTTCCATCCATACATTCTTGTGTCCGCAAATATTGTACAAAATATTTTATATAGATACTTATCGACAAAGCAGTCAAATTTAAAAATTAATATAAAATAAACCTATTTTAATAATTCATGACATGATTAAGTTTTTTTTAAATAGGACAATAAATGCCTTAAGATAGTACATAACTAATAATCAGAGTGTATACCTCTTAGAATATTGTCGTCAAGATGGCTTTACAGCTTAGTGGGTGTGGTCTGGGCAACCGGTTGCAGAACAGGTATCGCCGCCGGCGTTCTAAATATAGAACCACCCTCGTCGTTGCTGTACTCGCGAAATAAGAAATGTCCCACTTTATGAGAAATAAACAAGACCAGATTCAGTGCTTACTACTTATCTATATATGTTGCTATTTATTGGGCGCTGCGCCATGACATATCATGGTATTATGGTACGCTGTCGGCGGAAAGATTTTAGTCAATTACTGAAACGTTACGTTGCCAGTTTTAACCACTAACTTGAAATGTTTTGATTATTACCAATACTTACTATTCAGCAAAACTACCGCATAATCCTACAAAAATCCTGCGTTTCTCGATTTGCATTCATACGATAGATGGAACATAAGGAATGAAAATCATCAGTCAATCGTAATCGTAATGTTAAGATCCGTTTGAATCACGTAACACAATATAGAAATCAATTTACTCCCTGGTTCTGCCGCCTACTTTTTTCATAATTAAGTTTGGAAACTAGCAATCAGCGCTGTGTAACCAGTTCCATATAGAACAGGGGTTGTACGAAGTTGATCACACATGCCTTGCTACTCCTGAAGACTAAGACAATCATTGGAACTAGAACACGGAAGATTAAAAATTAAAATAGTAACTGAAGAGTTAAACAGGTCACCATGCAGATGCAAGATAGTTACTGAGCTTAGTGACTTCACTGTGGAACTGTTCGGTATGTTGTAACCTTTAACAGACAGAGTTATGAAAGGTCATCGGCGTTCGATCTAAAAGGCATGCGGCTTTTTACTATAGGTATGTCTTATAGGACAGACTTTCGCACTAATGACTATACTCCAGGTACTCGGTATCAAACAACGTTTATTGAACTTGTGCATAGTCGCATCCTTAAGTTCTTTGGACATGTCTCCAGGCGAAATAATGATGCCATAATCGGACATCCCTGCATACATGTGCAGGGCAGTTGGCCGCGCCAACGCAACCGACCAACTTAAATCAACTGTGGGCGGACCTTTGCATGAATGTACCTGACTATCAACCACTCTAGAGAAATGGCGAGCCATCTTGAGGCTAGTTACATCGGCCCCAAAAAAGTAATATGATGACGAGCTCTCTATCAAGAGCGAAACACCATAGAAGGAGTTGTCCTATTACTGAAAATTCAAATGTATGGATGTATGTAATGAGCAGGAGCTTTCGAGTTGACTGCCCGTGCGCCACGATGAATACTTTTTAAAATGTTACCCGAAAAATCCAATTATTTTCAGACAAATTAAGTAAATCTTACTTCTTACCAATATTATAAATGCGAAAGTTTATATGTTTGTAACTCTTTCACGTAAAAACTACTAAACGGATTTAGATGAATCTTTACAGTAATATAGCTTATACATCAGAATAACACATAGGCTACAATTTGTAAAGATTTTATGTAATTTGGCCATCTTATATTATAAATGCATGTACCTATAATACATGCATGTTATAAAAATAAAATTTACGCGAACGAAGCCGCCGGCGGAATGCTACCAGAAAATAATTGTCATTGAGCTTATAGAATGCATTACATCTAAATCGGTTTTAGCCGTTTCCTATATATATAAAAGACAATAAAATAGTAATCTTAAGTAACTTGTTTCAACATACGATAAATAAACCTCCCGCCCTATCGTCAAACCACAATTATGTTTTTTTATATTAAAATTTACAAGCAGTATTAACTCTAATCAACATGCAGGGGACTGGGAGTCCTTCACGCTTCAGTTGCTGTACCTACACTTTAGTTTAAAATAATACACCTATCCATTTAGCGAATGAACTCAAATGTATATATCTGCGAGACCTACGCCCTGTTCTAATACGGGAGGAAAGTCATCCGATGCAAAATCCAAATCTTTATTTATATCAATTCTATCGAAACAATCTATTACGATTTAGCTCGGCTTCCGTCCAAATTGCTTTCTATATCCCACAATTATAGACTACGAACTTCTTTGAAGACATCTATAATTCTCACTACAGTGTTATTATGTTATACGTAAGTAATTTGTTTTGTCAAATTGATGCGATTACTTGAAAAAGTAAAAAAAAATTGGAAACTCTTCTTTTTATTTACACCCTTATAAACTGTGTCTACAACAGCCTACAGGATTGTTAGATCGAAAAACAGAAAAGCGATCAAAATCAACATTTTGTAGTTATCAGAACGCAATCCATTACGGTAGCTCGGTTTCTACCGAAATTACCCTTATCGCCTTTACGTATTTCAATGACTTTGTATCCAAAACCCTGTTTTAACTAACATTTCGCAAGACTGTTAGACTATTGTAATACGAGTTTTGATTTCTATTTTTTTGTTTTTATTTTATTTTTACAACACTATTTAGTATGCTCATAGTCTCTTGACGATAATATCATCTATCATTACGTAGTGATTTTTTATTGTAATGATCAAAATGTAAAGTCCCGTATTGAATAACCTTATGACTGCACTTCAAAAAACGTTTTTATTCTGAACAGGCAGAACAGGCATTGGCCGCGATTTACTTGAGAGTTACACAGGTGACAATATCCTAAAATAGTATTTAGTAAAAGATGGAAGCATGTATTTTGGTCTTTTTAATTTAATTGCTAAGTTCAATTGTTTTCAGTCTTGTTGTTATTATTATTCATCATGATTCAGATTTCTAAACTCATCTTGGTGAATGCAACATGAATTTTCACGTACGGTTCTAGCCTTCCGTAGCTGTTTTAGGTCATCTAAATATACGGACTATTTCCATTCACGAGCGCTGCACAGTGTCTACATTCGTATCCGCCTTACGTCTGGAATAAGCCACCCTGTCTGGACTAATGTATCGAATACATTTGATTTCGCGGGATAATTCTTTCACAGTACATTCAGAATCTTAGCCGGTTTTCTAATTCGCCTCAAATATTTCTCATGTTACCAGCTCTTTGTATTTTCTATGTTTCTTCAAACTTTCGGGCTAAATTTTAAACTACAGTTTCGCTTTATGCAGTTTACATTAGGTAAAAACATATCTTCTCTTCAACGGCTTCATCTCAGTTACTGTAACAATATTAAAAAAGTGATGTAGATGAAAAATAGGCCATATATAAATATAGTAGATTACTTACTTGATATTTAAAACAACTTTATGCCATGACAATATACAACACAATAATTCCATACACATATTCTATATACATAAACATTAAAGAAAGAAAGAAAGAAAGAAAGAAATGTTTATTCAACACAGGCACTAAATGAACAATATGAATTTAAATAATTATAGTGCTCCGAATATTGATACAGACGAATACTTTACGTGTGTTCGAAAGGAAAACTTCGACGAATCGATGATGTACTCATCAATTCACCAAAGTTTTCCTTTTCGTTCATTTTCGACGTCCCGAAAACAGTAAGGCTACAGCTCTCATCAAAATGTACCCAGCCGGTGCAGACGTAAAGCGTTCTCCCAAAGTAAACATTCTAGTACAACGGGGGCGGCTAATTCTGCTTCCACTGTGCTATTGCGGACTCGTGCAAAGTGCGCGAAATGACGAGATTTATTAGTCTGTGGTTCCATGAATATTTTACACGCGTTCGATGGGAGGACGAGATGAATGTGCGAGATTTTTTGTTTGCACTGCTTTCGTGAATTATGTTTGTTTTTGCTACTCTACGTGAGCGGCAGTGCGTGAGTGAGTTTCAGAGTGTTTTAAGTACTTCTCCAGCATACGTATGCTCAAAACGTTATGTTTGTAACTTGTTAAGTTTAATCAAAGTGTTATCGTTGAGTCCAATTGACGTACATTACTAATTCATTCCTTGTTGGAAAGCTTCTATCAGTTACATCTATATAATATACTTTTTTTATTACCGTTACGTGTCCTTGACTTATTTATTACTTATCGATTACTTCTTTAAATTACCTTTCCTATTACCTACTTCCTCGTAGCTATGTATTCATCCACTAGTCACTTAGTGACAGTTGCCATGTCCTAGTCGTTCCATATTTAGAGAGAGATCTAGCCATCAATATCTACCAATGGGTCACCTACTGACTACCTTGTTTCTATTGCCATGTATGTACAAGATTACTGAACCTATTGACTTATGACGTAATGTGTGTTGGAACTGTGCAGGTGTTCAGAAATATAGTATGTATGGCAATAAATAGTCATTTTAGTTCCTCGTGACAAAGTGAATTTAGAATGCTTAATATTTTATTGATGAAACTGTTCATATCCAAATCTGTCGTTTGACTGATGACAATGTGTAAATGTAACTAGCTTTTCTACTCCAATTACTGTATTGGAATTGGAACATATTTACTGTAGTATATTGTATGGCATTTTCAAAATTCAGTTGAACCAAGAATTTCATAATTAAATTGAATTTTGAGTTGATCTATGAATACGTTTACTATCGTAATTATTTAAAAAATATTTCACGTTAGTTCCTCGTCGGTTTCAAATTTCTTTTAACTGGGTACTTCATCGTCATGCGGGCTCATGTCCTCGGTACCCATATTTAGAGAGAGATCAACGTGCGATTTCTAAACGATGAATGAGGCTGTGGGTATAAGGGTCACGTTGTTAACTGATTGTGGAGCGATCGGTTCAGGTACTTTATTATTTTTCTCTTTGTTTTTTTTTATCGTTGTCTAAACTTGCTCTTTTATTTCAGTGACTTTTTTTTTTAACATATACATTTAAAAGTAGGCTTTCATATCAAGTATCCGAAATGTAATATCTACGGAACCATCACGCGGTGAACGCCAAAATAACGGATGCAAATAGAATTTTCCGAAGACATTTGATTCATTACGCGAGACATTTTCGATTTCTTTCGACGGCTCGAAGAATTTCGAGTAAACCGAGCAGAAAGTGAAATTCACTTGAAATAGGAGTGAAAATAAATCGGCAGACATTTGAGAGGCGCCTGCTCTGAATAAAGATGGCTGCGATTGGTATGCGGGCGCTGGCAACACTGCGGGAGCGCGGGAAAAGTGACAATCGATTTGTGTTTTTTAATCTGCGCCTTGTACATTTGACAGCTCTTTTGCAGAGTTGCGTTCCATAAAATCGTCCCATAAAATTGGGAAATAGCAAAGCATATTTTTTAAGTCCTGACATAAAAAGAGGGGTGAAGTTTGATGTGTGTGTGTGTGAAATCATAGCCTTCAAACGGGTAAACCGATCTGAATGCGGTTTTTTTTTATTTAAAAGTCTGTCGAATCGAGACTGTTCTTAGCTATGTTAAAAGTAAATCTGACCAGCTTTTTCTTGGCTATTAGCTCTTTTCTAACTTATAAGCAATTTAGTCCGCATTTTGATAATTTAATAACTGCTTCTTAGATGTTTTTTTTTCTGAGTAGAGGGAGTTTTTTTTAATTCAGTGAAATTACCTTGCAGATTTATTTGAAAACGCCAAGAAGTGTTGCAGTCAAACGCTGCTATCCCTTCAAATAGTTGTGCTATAGTCCATCCATTTCCACAAATACAACCATAGTCAATACATTTTTTTTTTTATTATTTATGTTGGAGTTGCAAACGAGCATGTAGTCCACCTGATGGTAAGCGGCCACTGCCGCCCATGGACATCTGTCATGTCATGCCATAGATGTCGATAACAGATGCGTTGCTACTCCTGAGGACTACGATGGTCGCCTCACATATAAGTGATTCGGCAACCACACCTTTCCAACGAAACACAAAAATTGCTTCACGCTAGAAATGGGTGTGGTGGTGGTACCTCCCCGGCCGAACCGATCGGGTTCTACCACCTTTAAAACCAAACGTTTACCAAAAAGCCTGACATGATATTATAATAAGAACTATCTTAATTGTTTATAGCATGTAAGTAGCAATAGAGCGAGTCCTCCAGTTAATTAAGCGATTAGTGCCGCCTGTGGACATTTGCAGTCAATCTCAAATAGGATTAAATTTCTGTTTGAATTTAACCTCTTCACCCCCGATGTGTTTCTATTCTCTACCCAAGCCGAACCGTCGCGTACAATTGACTCTCCCATACACTCCATTCAAAACGGCGACGTTCAACACTGTAATCATGCAGACAGGTGTGGCGGTGATACCGTCGGGGTCGATTTTTTTGTGTTCCGGTAAACCGGATCGTCTGAGCGAGTCGACAGCCCTGAGCTTGTCGGATCGAATTGTGTGAACGGGCGCATCTGCTCCTCTCCGTCGCGGCATAACACGACAATTGTTTTGACGTCCCGGTACGAGTCGAGTCGCGTTAATGTAACATGTAATTCACCGGCTTGTAATTTAGTATGATGGCCGCTCACCGTCGGCAGGCATTCGCTTTGATGATGCCCCTTTATACTCCACATTAGCATTGTTCCGCTAAGCGAGTTATGGTTGGTTTCCTTAAAATATGGGAAGCCGGACGGATAATCGTAAATATGTAAGTTTTAATGGGGTCGTCTGAGAATCGGAGGAAAAATTGAGAATTATGGAGAACTCACAGGCAGATTTCCTCACGATGTTTTCCTTCGCCGTATAAACAAGTGATAGTTAAATTCTAACATCCAAAAATCAGAGGTGCAAGCCTGCGATTCAAGACCTAGACATTTCCAGTGAAATAGTGGCTTACTACTAGGCTATTAGTGTTTTTAATTTTCAGTAGGTATGCATAATAATAAAAAAAATGTATCTGTTTTCAAGAAATTGAGACTGGCACAAGTATGGCTACATTTTACTGCTGTTCATTTCGAGTTCAATACAGTTCCTAATACTAAAATCCTTTTGGATCTTATTGCTTTTGATTAGGCACTGAGTTATTACTTTATATTTAGAAACAAGGTTAATATTTTGTATTTACCGAAGTGACTCATATCAGATGGATTTCATGAGTGAAAATAACGGTGCCAATGAAACGATGAAAGATATGATGCCACTTGATTGCCACTTTTGTTAATTACTTGCTTTGTTATATTAATTATTACAGACGCAAGGACAAACAAGTTGATGTTTATTTGTGGGTTATCATTTATCAGCAAACGGATCTGCTATTATTATGTTGCAGAGATAATGCTATGTAATAACAATATGCATATTACTGAATAATTATTTAATGGAAAGAAAAATATTAAAAAAAATATTAAATATTTATCTTATTATTCATAATGGTCAGCTTCTTATGTGCACAATAGAAGCAAAACGACATTAATCTTATTTGAAGTAAATTAGACAGAATGAGGATTACTTTCCAAATTGTCTTGTGCCTAAATATATCTTCCTCGTCACACTTACCAAATCTATCTAAACAGTAAAAATTAATTTATTCATTCAGTAAAAATTCATTTATTCATTCCATAAAAATGCTTTTTACACACATAGCGTCATAGTAAAATACTGTCCGGTTATGCAAGCCCCACACCAATTGTCCCAGTGTCACAAACACATGCACCCAGAACTGATTTAAATATCTGTCCGGCCGCGGATTGAACCCGGAAGCTTCTCCGTGGCAGACTGATGTAATGGTCGCGGTAGCGCGGTAGCGGTAGCGGTCGCGGTCGCGCGAGGTAATGGAGCAACGCGGATAATCAATGTAAGAGAATATAGGTACGTATTTTTAAACTAAAAAGTTTCAAGTAAATTGAGGTGAGATTAATCTAGTATCGAAAATCCAACATTCTTTTTTAATAGTTAAATCTAGCGATAAGGCAGATGGGCCACCTGATGGTAAGTGGTCACCGTCGCCTATGGACATCTGCAACACCAGGAGAGTTGCCAATGCATCGCCGGCCTTGAAGGAGAGCTCTTTTTGCAGCTTTTTTGAAGAACACCATGTCATTGAGCTCAGGGTATAAATCAGGAGGAAGTTCATTCCACATCTTGCACGTCCGTGGCAAAAAAGAACGCGTAAATCGAACCGTGGCGGACCGCCACAGGTCCAATCGATGCGGATGGAACCTCATCCTTCGGCGATGTGTGTAGTGCGATGAAGGAAAGGTGACGTAGGCACTAGGTCAAACAGTTCCTCGGTGCACTCCCCATTGTACAGCCGGTAGAACACGCAGAGGGAACCTATATCCCTCCGTAAACTTAATGGTTCAATGCCTACGGAGATCCTAGGGTCGTTGAACATTCGGATTGCGCGTCTTTCCTCGGAGTCAAATGGGTTAAGCTGGTACTGCGGCGCCTCCGCCCAGAGATGCGAGCAGTACTCCATGTGGGGCCTCACTTGAGCCTTGTAAAGCAAAAGTAACTGCTCCGCAGTGAAATACCGCTTCGCCCTGTTAAGGACGCCTAAATTTTTAGAGGCCAGCTTTGCATTATTCTCCAGATGACTTTGATAATGCACATCACACGAGATGTCAACCCCCAGGATCCCGATGCTTGTATTAATGGGGAGTGAAGTGCCCTGGAACTGAGGGGCTATGACGAATGGGGCTTTTTTAGCGGTAAACGCGCTGGTAAACGCTAGGACGTATTACGGTTTTTACAATAGAGAATCAAAAAACATAAAAAGAAACGTTTCTTATATAAGGAATACACATTTTTAAATGTTTGTGTTTTCATTATTTATTAGTATATCCGCCATAATACCACACATTTTATGAAATTTTCTACTAACTAGACGACATAAGCTTAATAATAGCCACAGAACCCTAAAAACTAAAAAGTGAAAACAAAACACCTATTCAAGTGACGCTTCCTAAACTCTTCCCAACATTTAAATATTCAATTCTGTGGAGGAATGTATAATTATCCAATTAAGCTCTTCAGTCCGAAGTGTAAAACAATGAGCGAAACAATTGTAAGCAAATGAACATGTCAATACGAAGAAGTTTTTTGTTCCTAGTCAGTAAATTCATCGATTACTATGCAAAGACCAGTGCCGAACTTCAATTATCCCATATACCTATCTTCTTTGTTCTAAGTTGTACGACAAATATACCTACATACATATAATTAGTACGACAAATATCATCATCATCATCAACCTATTATTGTCTCACTGCTGGGGACAGGTCTCCTCTCAGAATGATAAGGATTAGGCCGTAGTACACCACGCTGGTCGAGTGCGGTTTGGTGGACTTCACACATCTTTGAGAACTTTATGGAAACTCTCAGATGTGTAGGTTTCCTCACGATGTTTTCCTTCACCGTTGTAGCAAGTGATAACTAATTTCTAATACGTACATAAATTCTAAAAATCAGAGATGCGTGCCCGAGATTCGAACTCGGGTCCTTCCGAACGAGAGACCGAATGTTACCACTGGACTATCACTGCTAATTGCGCAATCGTTGTTCTTTCAATCACTGCTCAATTGTTTAACTCTTTTTATTAATAAAGGGGCA
>DWKN01000074.1:0-10937 GCA_018249455.1 Bungalotis erythus | reverse complement strand
TGAGAAGGATTAGGCCGTAGTCCACCACGCTGGCCAAGTGCGGGTTGGTGGACTTCACACACCTTTGAGAACTTCATTAAGAACTATCAGATGTGTAGGTTTCCTCGGTCTACTACTACTACTGGTCGGTTTTGACGAATTCTTTTTGCATTTGACGGCCCATTTCTTGAGGAAGGTTATAGGCTATTTTGTTAAATACTGATTTGCTAAATATGATGCTACTACCTATAGTAAATTAAAGGCGGGTGAAACCGCGCGGTACAGCAAGTGTTCATAATAAAGGAGAAATAATGGTTCAAAAACTAAACAAAAAGACGACGAGTTTTGAATCATTTCGGCAACGCTCCCGGGCAGCAGATGCGTAATTACCCCGCGGAGATTGTCCTTGTCCGCTCTTTTTGTTTCATTTCCACCGAAATCCGTCTTCGCATTAATTACTATCGTGATGTTATTACAAACATCTTCAGCAACCTTTTTGTAAGTAGCAGCCAGTTGCAAAAATTCATCACGAATTTAGCAACTGCGTTAAGAAAAACGTGTATCTGCTCTACATTGTATAATTTTTAATGATACTCGCTAATGAAATACTTAAAAAAGATTTCATTACATATTATTATATATAGTCATGACATTAAAATAAACTACGTGTTAATGAAATAATGTAAATATATAATGTTAACGTTCAGAGCATAGTCAAAACTCGAACACCTCTCCCTTGTATCCAAAGTTTGCACCGAGTTGGACAATCATTTAGGGCTCAATGATAAAGATTTAGGTGAGTAAACATTTTATATCATTTTTATTTTCATCAAGCATATTTTTGTGTTTCAAAGCTTATCAGCTCATTCTAATAAAATGTTTTTGCAGCTGAATTCATCATAGACTTAGCAGACAAAAATCCAAACTTTGATGGTTTCAAGAAAGCTCTCAATGAAAATGGAGCAGAGTTTTCGGACTCTTTTATGACCAATTTGCTTCGTATTATTCAGCATATGAAGCCAGTCAACTCAGTCACACATAATAATGACAAGGAGGTTACATCTGCGAATCCTCTTGCTACTAAATTCCCTGGTCTTGCCATACCAAATGACAAACCACATAAATTTTCTTCCGATGAAGAAAGTGATGAAGAGGACAAAAAAGCCAAGAGAATCACTGCCAAAGACATGTTTAAACAAGAGTCTAAAAAGACAGAAAGTAACTCTGAAGTTGTTGATCAAGCCATGGCCGAGCTGGAGGCTTTAGCACCTTCAAACTTGGAATCTAAAGATGAGAATGTAGAAAAAAAAGTGAAATGTCGTGAAAGAAGTGCAGAACGCAAAGGTAGAGTTAAACGTGACAGCTCCAGAGATCGAAAACGAAAAAGAAGCCGTAGCAGAGACAAGCGAAGTCGTAGCAGAAATAGGCGTAGTCATAGTAGAGACAGAAGAAGTACAGACCGTAGGAGTAGGAGTAGAGATCGTAGAAGCAGAAGTAGGGACAGGGATAGAGATAGGCGGAGACGGTCTAGAAGTCGCCATCGCCGTCGGTCAAAGTCAAGAGACAGGCATCGAAGGTCCAGGTCTAAACGACGGTCCAGGTCAAGATCGCATTCCCGTGACAGGGATAGAGGAACGAGAAACAGATATCCGGACAATGAAAGAGACTTCGATAAAAAACCAAGGCGACGTAGTCAAGAGGCACCCATGAGTGATGATCCTGAGCCTGGTAAAGTAAGTATGTTTAGCATGTTTTTGGTTGAAAATTTTACTTTATAATTATGATGATCAATTGTTTTTTAATTAAAGGCATGATGATTGATATAATATGAAATATTGTGTTTTTTTGCAGATTTACACAGGCAGAGTGGCAAACATAGTGTCATTTGGATGTTTTATCCAAATAGAGGGCTTGAGGAAGAAATGGGAGGGGCTGGTGCACATCTCCCAGCTACGGTCGGAGTGCAGGGTCAGCAGTGTTGCCGATGTTGTCTCGAGGGGAGACAAAGTTAAGGTATGGCAATACTTTGCAATCGGTCAATCCAGTAGTTAAGCAATCTAGTAGTTCTGCAGATGTTATATTATTTATTTCATTTCTTTCTATAAATTTATATTACCCAACCTTTATTGAATAATATTTTTGTATCTAATTCTTGTGTTAATCTAAATTATTATTGCACCATTTTCATCAATTTCTTCACATCTTTGATGTTCATTCGGAGATAACGCTTTTTAGCATTAAGTCCACCCTTACATTAGACTTTCCAAAAACAAAATACATAAATTAACAAATGTCAGCACATAAAGTACAAGTGACATTGTTATTGTTACAGGTGAAAGTACTGTCCTTGACCGGACAGAAGGTCTCCCTCACAATGAAGGATGTCTGCCAAGAGACCGGCAAAGATCTGAACCCAGCATCGCATGCTCATTTAGAGGTATATATGTTAATTTTGTAAAATAATATGCAGTTTAAAGGCGGAATTTGTATAGATCAGCGTTAGTAGAACCAGTTCAGTTCGACCGCAGTTCGAAGCTATTTTTGCGTTTCGTTGGTAAGGTGAGGTTGCCGGCTCACTTACATATGAGGCGACCATCTTAGTCCTCAGGCGTAGCAAAGCATCTGCTATCCACGTCTTTGACATGACATGACAGATGTCTATGGGCGGCAATGGCCACTTACTTTCAAGTGGACTGCATGCTTGTTTGCTACACCGACAACAATAAAAAAAAAAGTTAACATTAGGAGATCATGTTTTTCTTAAGAACATTTTGCACCTGGAGAAAATTTATGAATGTAGCATGAATGTGTTCTTACCTTTGCTAACTACAGTTAAATACATCATGACAGTATGTTTGCCACACCTCTAAAACCATAAATTACAAAATAATAAATGTCATAAATAATATCAATAGGTTGTTTCTAAATACAACAGTTATAATACTGTAAGTTGAAGTTAAAAATAGCCATACTATCTCAAAAATAAATCTTAACATGAATATTATTTTCCTTTAAACAGGCAGAACGTGAAGGCAGAAATCCAGACAGACCGCCCCCAGCGGCCACAGTGCTTGCGGGCCTGCAGCAAAACTTGGATCCCGATGAAGACTCCAGCAGAAAGCGTGTCACCAGGATATCTAGCCCGGAACGGTGGGAAATCAAACAGGTATGCAATGGAATCTCTTACACTTTGATGTGTTTTAATTTATTGTAAGTCGCAGTGTGATGTTAAATAGCCTATAACCTTCATCAAGAACTGAACTATCAAATGCAATAAGAATTTTTCAAATCTGACCAGAAGTTTCTGAGATAGAATGCATTCAACCAAAAAAAGCAAACTCTTCAGCATTATAATATTAGAATGACTACTAATAATCATTTTGTGTGTATAAGTATTTATTACAAGAACACAAGTATGTGTGAAAATTGTGTTTTTACAAGTATAATATTATCTGCTATTCTGCATTATGGAAGTAAATTTTTTGACCTTTTATTTAACTTGCTATGTATGTTTGTTTGGGTGGATTCTTGCAACTGAATTTTGAAACAGTTATCCTCGTCCGATTGTGTTGACATTTTTTATCCATGCTTAATTCGGAAGACAGTGCATGGTTATCTATATCTAAATGACGTCACAATATTTTTTTAATGTTAATTTATTTAGCTTGTAAAAAATCACTGTCTATAAGTTCAATTTTAGTAACTGTGTATGTATGTAAATGTGTTAACAATTCATATCAATTTCAGATGATATCTTCGGGTGTGATAGACAAGAGTGAGTTACCGGACTTCGACGAGGAGACGGGCTTGCTGCCGAAAGACGAAGACGGCGAAGCCGACATCGAAATAGAGCTGGTCGAAGAGGAGCCTCCCTTCCTCCAAGGCCATGGTAGAGCTCTCCACGATTTGTCCCCCGTGAGAATAGTCAAGAACCCCGACGGTTCCTTGGCGCAGGCTGCGATGATGCAGTCGGCTCTGGCTAAGGAAAGAAGGGAACAGAAGATGATTCAAAGAGAATCGGAGATGGAGACCTTACCGACTGGACTTAACAAGAATTGGATAGATCCGTTACCGGACGCAGACAGTAGGGCCCTGGCGGCGAACATGAGGGGAACCGGCATAACCCCCCAGGACCTGCCGGAGTGGAAGAAATACGTGATCGGTGGGAAAAAGTCGTCATTCGGAAAGAAGACCAATTTGTCGTTGTTGGAGCAGAGACAATCATTGCCTATTTACAAGCTCAAGGATGAATTGACGAAGGTAAGCAAAATTATAATTCTGTAATTTTTTCATCTTGATCTCGAGTGCTAACAGAATAATGTAGGTTTGAAATATGAAAAGCTGTCACTTGTAAATATATATTTATCTTCGTTTAAAACTTTTGTTTAAATCAGTGCACACTGTATAGTCATTAATGCTGTTAACCAGTTACCCAATCTTCCATCACCAATCAGACGTCAACTGGCCATTTTGATAAGAATTGTGCCAGGATCACTGCACTTAATTGTGCATATTTATGACCATAGTAAATTAACTCTAATGACATTGTTGCTCCTTTCCGGGATTTAATCCCTCCTAGATGCGACATCCATCTGTTCTTGGTCTGGGTGTTTGTGTATTCGTCTTTGTGCGTGCATGGCACCCACGGCACAAGGAACTCCGATGATGGGGTACGAGTATAGAAAGTGTTATTTTTAACCACCGACGCAAAAAGAAGGGGTGTTATTTGCTCTGGAACGGGTGAACCAATTTGAATGCGGTTTTCGAGCATGTGTAATCGGTGTTTTTGGCTGTGTTCGGAAATCAGATTAGCTCAAAAAAAAATTTGCTCTCTACAGAGTCAAACCGGCAATTCTGTCCGTATAAACAGGTAATTAAGGTCGGGGTTTTAACTCGAAAGTGTCACTCGTTGTGCTGTTCAGGCGGTGTCGGACAACCAGATACTGATCGTGATCGGCGAGACGGGCTCGGGCAAGACGACGCAGATCACGCAGTACCTGGCGGCGGTGGGGCTGCCGGCGCGCGGGCGCGTGGCGTGCACGCAGCCGCGCCGCGTCGCCGCCATGGCCGTCGCCAAGCGCGTCGCCGAGGAGTTCGGCTGCCGGCTCGGCCAGGAGGTCGGCTACACCATCCGCTTCGAGGACTGCACCAGCCCCGAGACCATCATCAAGTGACTATCGCTGTTATTAATGAATACTCGCACATAGACAACCATTTTAGTTCTGAGACGTAACGACACGTCTGTGGTCGACATCGGGTACAACGCCAGGTCTATTGTGGGTTGATTCTAAGTGTGTTAGTCGAAGTTGGACTCCGTAAATTGTGCGTATTTCTCAACGAGCTTCTGCTCGCGACTTTGTCCCGGTAAATTGAATTGATTTAGTCGTCACAATCTTTTGCATTTATAATAGTAGTGAGATAATCGATCAGGCAGTTCAATTGAAGGACATCAAACTTGGGAGGGTGTCATAAATGACAATGGTCTAAAGACCTATTCTGTACAGCACATTATAATGTACACTTTGCATCTGTGTTTTCTGACAATTAAATTCACATTCACTCATTCGTCGTCGTCGTCGTCGACTCTATATCGTCCCACTGCTGGGCACAGGTCTTCTCTTAGAATGAGAAGGATTAGGCCGTAGTCCACCGCGCTGGCTAAGTTCGGGTTGGTAGACTTCACACACCTTTGATGTCACATAATCTAAAATTGAACATAATAATTAAAATTTACTTAATTTAAATAATTTGTCAGTTAATTTTATAGTGTAAGGAATAAATTCTAATTCAATTAAAATGTTCCAACAATTACAGGTACATGACGGACGGTATGTTGCTGCGAGAATGCTTGATGGATCTGGATTTGAAGACCTATTCCGTCATCATGTTGGACGAGGCTCACGAGCGGACCATCCACACCGACGTTCTCTTTGGCCTCCTAAAGCAGGCCGTGCAGAAGCGGCCGGAGCTCAAGCTCATAGTCACCTCAGCCACCCTGGATGCCGTCAAATTCTCCCAATACTTCTTCGAGGCACCAATATTTACGATACCGGGCAGAACGTTTCCAGTGGAAGTTTTGTACACCAAGGAACCGGAAACCGATTACCTGGATGCCTCTCTCATCACGGTCATGCAGATCCATTTAAGGGAACCGCCGGGCGATATTTTGCTGTTTCTCACAGGTCAAGAGGAGATCGACACTGCCTGTGAGATCCTCTACGAACGGATGAAGTCCTTGGGACCCGATGTGCCAGAACTAATTATTCTACCAGTATATTCTGCACTGCCATCGGAAATGCAGACGAGGATATTCGAGCCAGCTCCGCCCGGTTCCAGGAAAGTGGTGATTGCCACCAACATTGCGGAGACTTCATTGACCATTGATGGCATTTACTATGTAGTAGACCCAGGTTTTGTGAAGCAAAAGGTGTACAATTCTAAGACTGGCATGGATTCACTTGTAGTCACACCAATATCCCAGGTATGTATTTTTTGTATTGTTTTCCATATTCATCATTTTAATTGTTTGTTGGTCGATTGTCGGAAATACAGTGTATTCTATTAATGCGGATTATTGCACGGGATTATCGTGTATTGTGCATCTTATTGAAAGAATTTAAAAAAATCTGAAAGAAAGAGAAAAGTAGTAGGTAATAATTACGTACCCTCGAGTACTGTAGAATACAAAACCCTTTCAATCTGAAGTACTTTTTTGTAAATAACTATCTATTGACCCGTCTTCTACACGAGACTGCAACGCCATTAGAAACAAAATACATATCTACAAATTGCACGTAAAAAGTTTCCTCGATTATCGCTCTTTCCTGTACTGAAAACAGTATAAAAATCCGTTGCGTAGTTTAGGAAAAGCGAGCGGACAAACAGACGGACGGAGCGCGACTTCGTTTTATATTGTGTAAAGAAGATTCGATCTCAATTGACCTCCATATGAAGCCGATCAGTATATTAGCTGCGCGTTGCAGGCGGCGGCGAAGCAGCGGGCGGGGCGCGCGGGGCGCACGGGCCCCGGCAAGTGCTACCGGCTGTACACGGAGCGCGCCTACCGCGACGAGATGCTGCCCACGCCCGTGCCCGAGATCCAGCGCACCAACCTCGCCACCACCGTGCGTACACATCTCCGCACCTCTGAATTTTTCATGAAGATTTTTTTCGTTCATTTGCATTTAATATTTGAGCTTGAGAAAAACGCTTTGAACTTTATCTCGCTAGGCATCTTGTTGGGTAGTAAACATAAACGATTCTCAGTTTATTAAGTGATTGCAACAGATTATTGGCCGTCTTGTTGATAATCTTGTCCTATCCAAATTTTTTGTGACATGTTTATTGTAAGTTGCTAATATATAGCCATTTATCCATCGGCCTTGTGAGGTCTACTGCTGAATATAGGGGTTGCCTAATTGGAACGGCTGGACCGATTTTGACGGGACTTTCACTGGCAGATAGCTGACGTAATAAGGAGTAACTTAGGCGACTTTTATTCACGCGGACAGAGTCGCGGGCACAGCTAGTAGATAGAGAATAAAAATAGAATATAACAAAAACCTACATGTTAACTAAGTGTGCTGACAGTTTCTTTTTCAGTATTAAATTTGTGTCGTGAAAAATAATGTATATTTATAATCAAGTTGAAATTTATCAAGTGTTATCGTCCGCGCAGGTGTTGCAGCTGAAGACGATGGGCATCAACGACCTGCTGCACTTCGACTTCATGGACGCGCCTCCAGTGGAGTCGCTCATCATGGCGCTGGAGCAGCTGCACTCGCTCTCCGCGCTCGACGCCGAGGGGCTGCTCACGCGCCTCGGACGCAGGGTACCCTTTATTTAATACAAAATGGGAAGCGGCCATCCAGTGCTGTTTTTTTTTTTTCTTAATGTGAAGTAGTAATCGAGCATGTAGTCCATCTAATGGTAAGTGGCTACTGGCGCCCACAGACATCCGTCATGTCATATCATAAACGTCGATAACAGATGCCCTGCTTCTCCTGAGGACTAAGATCGTCGCCCCATATGTAAGTGAGCAATCACACATTTTCACTGAAACAATGGCTAGAAGTGGGTGTGTGTGAAGAAGCAAACGAGCATGAAATTCATCTGATCATTAGTGGTCACTGCCACTCATGGACATGTGAAATCACCTCCATAAAGTCGATAACGGATATGTTTCTACTTCTGAGGACTAAGATGGTCGGCCTCATCTGTAAGTGAGCCGTGGTTAGTTAGTCACCGTCTCCTGTGGATTGCATGACATGTCTCAATGCTGGGCGTAGGGTTTCTTCCTATGATTGGGGGAAACCTGGGCATTCTATCAAGCTATGATAGACTAGTAAGATTCTGGTCTCTCGTTTGGGAGTTCCCATGTTCGAGTTTCTGGCATGCACCTATAATTTTTTGAATTTAGGTGGATATTAGAAATTAATTATCATTCGCTACAACGGTGAAGGTAAACATCGTAAGGAAACCTGCATACCTGAGGGATTTCCGTAAAGTTCTCAAAGGTGTGTGAAGTCTACCAATGCCCTTGGCCAGCGTGATCGACTATGGCCTAATCCTTCTCATTCTGAGAGAGAACCCGTGCCCAACATTAGGACAATGAAGGGTTGATGATGATTCATTCATGCTGCCTGTATATGAATTCTTCTAAGTGGAAAAGGGGAAGTAGTCAATTAATGTTTATTGGATTGCTAATAAGACCACTGTTGCTCTTACCGTGGCCATATTACTGTTTATCATTTATTATGAAATTATCCATTACCATATTGTGTATTAGTATGATATCTCATAACATTAATAATCGCCATTTGCGCACAGATGGCAGAGTTCCCGCTGGAGCCGAATCTGTCGAAGATCCTCATAATGTCGGTGGCGCTACAGTGCTCGGACGAGATCCTCACGATCGTGTCGATGCTGAGCGTGCAGAACGTGTTCTACCGGCCCAAGGACAAGCAGGCGCTGGCGGACCAGAAGAAGGCCAAGTTCAACCAGCCGGAGGGCGACCATCTCACGCTGCTGGCCGTGTACAACAGCTGGAGGAACAACAAGTTCTCCAACGCGTGGTGCTACGAGAACTTCGTCCAGATACGCACCTTGAAAAGGGCCCAGGACGTCAGGAAGCAGCTCTTGGGGATAATGGATAGGTGAGTTATTGATTTGATTTATCGTTACCTATTTGTTGTTCCACAGCTGAGCACAGGACTCCTCTCTGAATGAGAAAGATTAGGCTATAGTCCACTACGCCGATCAAGTGCCAGTTGCTGTATTACACACACCATTGAGGGTATTTGGATCAAATTTAGTACACAGTGAACGACGACCTGGAATATGTAACACATAAGCTACTACTAGTAAAACTGATAGTAATACATTTTTCTAAAGGTTTGTCTGTTTGTTTCCCAATCACAAGAAAGTACTAAACATATTAAATCCATGCGTACGAAGTCGCTGACGAAAGCTAGTAAGAAAAAAAGAAAACTAGTAGTAACATAACGAAAATTCGAAAAGCATATCTTTTAAAACTGATATTTTAATGGGTTTAACTTACACTTTCGTCCCATAACATAAAATTTTATTAGCTTTAAACATGTTCAACTATTTCAGGCAAAATATACTTAGCTAATCGGACATTGATATATTATAGGCACAAGCTGGATGTGGTTTCGGCCGGCAAAAACACAGTCCGCATCCAGAAGACGATATGCTCCGGGTTCTTCCGCAACGCGGCCAAGAAGGACCCCCAGGAGGGGTACCGCACGCTCGTTGACAGCCAGGTGGTCTACATCCACCCCTCTAGCGCGCTCTTCAACAGGCAACCAGAGTGGTAAGCATTGAGAATATTTTATCAATCTTCATTATTATCAACTTGTACTATTCTACTGCTTAACCCCGAAGTTCTATCAGAATGAGGATTTTAAATTATGCATGGTGGTCTGACAACAGGTATTGATAATTATATATATTTATATTTAGTTGTAACTTGCATTCGAATAATTATTAACTGTAACCAACCACGAAAAGTTATCCATAACCCAGCCGTTCATAAATCATAATGTTATGAAATTACAAAAAGGTTCCATTGTTAGGCTCTGTTTCTATGAACCTTCGAATTGGTGTCGGTAACCGTTCATCGTAGGTACATTATAAGACTTAGTGTCACATTTTTAAGAACATTATAAAAAAAATTTTGGTTTATTCCTTCCCTAAAATATTAAAAAGAACCTGAAGTTTTGTTTATGTGCAAGGATACGATAATTTACTGATATATTTTTTGTAGGGTGATATATCATGAGCTGATACAGACGACGAAGGAGTATATGCGCGAAGTGACGACAATCGATCCAAAGTGGCTGGTGGAGTTCGCACCCGCCTTCTTTAAGTTCTCCGACCCAACAAAACTTTCCAAATTTAAGAAGAACCAACGGCTCGAGCCTCTTTACAACAAGTACGAGGAACCTAACGCTTGGAGAATCTCACGAGTTCGTAGAAGGAGGAATTAAAAGGCTTAAATGCTATGTGTGTTGTACGTGTTGTTGCAAGAATGTGAATAATAATAATAAATTGTAAATATCATTAGTCTTTATTATTGTTACAACCCTACCAAACATCAATTATCGTCGTTATAACTACAAATACTTAAAAAATTAAAGGGAGTAAAAGAAACATGTCTTTGCCCATTTTTGATGGATGTTAAAATAAATAATAGAGCATTAAATATTCTACGAAACCCTTAGTGCGTGACTTCGACTCTCACTTGGCCGTTTTTATTTATACACTGTCTGCATATATTTCATTTTTATGCACCGCACGTATTAATTATATATTATCACACAAAGAAGTTTAATCATACAATTTGTGCTTGTTAAAAAGGAATAATTAAAACAAAAAGTTGTCAATGTCAACGTCAAGGTTTTGCAAATAATGTCAATTCTGTGTCAAGGAAGGTT
>DWKN01000073.1:0-10938 GCA_018249455.1 Bungalotis erythus | reverse complement strand
ATATTATTGGTATAATATATTTGTTGTTATTAGTAAAAACATTTTGCTACTCTTTAATGTACGAAAACTGTAGAATTTAATGCGATCAGAAGATCTTCTTTTGAAATAGCGATTCTATAGCATATTCATTTGCGCAAAGATGCTTGCAACGCCATATCAATGCGTCGCCTAAAATTATTTTGTGCAATATTTTGGCTCACTAACACATTGTATTTAGTTCGGTTGTCGCGGGCAATTAGCACTTTCGTCGGTTGTCATCGACTGCCTGACGACGGGACGTCATGTGTTGCCTATTAACACAAATTTAGCTAAATTTAGTTAATATTCGTATGCTTTTTTTGATATCGGTTCCTGTTTAAAGCTTTTAAAAACCAAGCATTTTGCGTGCGTCTATTAATTCGTATTAGAATGTCTACTGCTAAAGGTAAATCTTCAAAGAATATTTGGCGTTATTTTCACCGGTACTAGATGATCTTTCTATGATATTTAGCTTAACTAAGCATTTATTAAGAATTTGAAAAATAAATATACATCCACTATAGGTTTAAGATTTTCACTCTATTCAAGTCAATGACAGTCACATACATTTTACTACTCTCTATTCCAAATTAATCCAAAAAAATGTATTCTAAATGAAAAGAAAGAAAGAAACAGTTATGATATTGCTAGGTTTTATTGCTCTAACAAATCTCTACTTGACAACCTATAGATTTCTACCGACTAATTTCCGCGTTCATTTTAAATATTTTGTTAATAAATGTCTATCTAATTCTGATGAAAATTATTGAAACTGTGCAATTGCGAAACCACAAATATCTTACAAAGCAAAGCTATCAAACTATTTTATGTGTACACTTAGCCTAGATTTCAACGGAGCGAAATAATTAAACATTTTGCAAAACTGGGGAAAATTAATACCTGGAATTCATTTCGAGCTGGACGAAAAGCAGACATCATCTTAGGTGAGTTGTGCATTATTGATGAATGGCATAATTGGGTTAGTGTGTAGGCTACACTAATGGTGGCCTGAGGAATGTCTCGTGTATTTCTAGCGAGTTTCTCCACAAATATACACATTTCGTTTGAGGGCGCCGGTGCGTCGACCCCGGCTGGAGGCGGATCAACCCCGACACTAAATCAGAAATTACTTCACATCTCTTTTCCAGCCAATAAAATTTTACTATGTTTATGTGGTTACATTTGAAACGAATATTGGGCAATAACGTCATTAAAACGGTACAAATCCGGCATATGGGACACGATAATAAGACTTATGAAAGTGGTAGAACTTGTATAGTTCGACCGGGAAGGTATAATCGCCACACCTATTTCTAGCGTGAAGCCGTGCCGGCTCACTTACATATGAGGCTGGTATCTTAGTCCTGAGGAATAACAACGTTTCTATGATTGACTTCAAGTAACAGTCAGTTTTCTATACAGAGTGCCTTGGCAGTAGTGACCACATACCGCTCGTTTGCATCTTCAATTTCATAAAAAAAATGTGACTAACATGTATTGAGCAAAGGCACCTGACTGGGATTTAAGCCCATAATCATCATATATGAAGGCTAATAGTGGTAGAGGTACTGATTTATGCTCAAAACAGTGTAGAGCTACTGTAACTGTAACTAGAAAGTTTGAAGGGTCCGGTATTCTGATTTAAGGTAGGACTTTTGTTTTATATGGAGTCGGTTACAGAGGTTCTTGAGCAGCAGTGAGCACTCGAATCAGGTGGACAGCATGCAGGTCTGCTAATTCAATTTTATAAAAATCCTATATCTATAAAATTAGCAATAACGACCATGAAATGACGTCCTTACAACATTCCAACCAAAAATAATTTTATGTAACCATTTCCCACATTTTTATGTATAACGAATTATAGCTTTAGGTATAATTTATAGAATATAATTGTCATAAGCATGTAAAAAAAATTTGGCACAGACTTAAGAGTATTTCATGAATCATAAAAAGTCCTTGAGGCAATCAAGTTTCATTCACTCAGTGCCTTTGAGATGAATTATGTTTTTGTGAGTAAATATTAAAATGTAATAACTTCAGATTGTATAAAAATAGTTTAGTTATTTTTAACCATACACTATTAAGTGAACGTAGTGAAAACAATCTAAATCTATGCTATTGACATCACATAATCATCTATGTAAACACGTACCAATTGGAAGAGTAAAAGTCCTGATTGAAAGAATTTGAAAAGTTTAATTAAAATTTAAGTATTCGCCTGTGGTTTAAAAATAACAGCAATGTTTTTTGTTCACATATTTATTTGCACGAAACAAAATCATAGTAACCCGTATTTTTATCAGTCTAACTAAACGATCTAGTATGCTAACAGTTCAATAGATATTAAATGAGTGATATTTATAGTGGTATGGTGAAAATACGTGAAATTAAAAAAAAACATACAGTTCACTGAGCTGGCGCCAAAACTAGTTTTTTTAAGCCTTTGACCTAAAAATAAAGTTCTTGCGAATTAACATTTCTCCCGTTTGAAGGACAGTCCCTGTCTCCTATATTGTCCACGAATACAAAGAAACAAAAGGCTATTCAATTAATCGTGAATAATTATTCACACACATAACCTTTCGACGTTAATAAAGACTATAATTTTATTCTAAAGCGTTAAACATTGATAAATGTCACGTTTACTCGTATTTGGTTAAATATTAATTAATATACACGTTAACTGACTTTATTTCATGAAATGGGGATAGGAAATGAGCTTACAATTACATATGACGGTAAGCAGTAAGTAGTCTCTATCGCCATCGACATGTGTCATCATCAACCTTTTATTGTCCCACTGCTGGGCACAGATCGCCTCTGCGGATGAGAAGGATTAGACCGTAGTCCGCCACGCTGGCCAAGTGCAGGTTGGTAGACTTCAAACACCTTTGAGAACTTTATGGAGAACTCTCAGTTGTGTAGGTTTCCTCACGTTGCTTTTTTTCACCGTTGTGGCAAGTGATAATTAATTTCTAATACGCACATAAATTCGAATGGTTACTTGTAACGAAGTCTATATAGAACGGGAGTTCTATGTACCTAGATGTACCTAAGATGATCACAGATGTGTTGCCATTTCCAAAGAATGAGTTGGAACGCCTTGAAAGAGTGAATCTGCCTTACATAGTTTTAACCCAGAATACAGCAGCACACCCTGCTACAAGGCAGAAGTACCTGTTCCTACTTCTGCCTGATTCCCAAGACAACAAGAGTAAAACAAAACTGTTATTTTTCTGTCATGCAGTAGTCTCCGGTTTCGAATTCCGGCCAAGCAGACATCTGAATGATGAATTTAGATTTCTGTTATGGGTCTGGATGTTTGTGTATCTGTATTTGTGTGTATTATTATGGCACCCACAACACGAAATCCCAATGTAGTGATAGTGTATTTAGGGAGAGGGTAGATGGGTGCCGAAAGCGATATTAATTATAACATCACGACTAAACATTTCACCTCCCAAAGATATTTATTTGTAAGGCGGTAGAACTTGTGCAGTTCGACCGGGGAGGTACCAACGCCACACCCATTTCTAGCGTGAAGCAATTTTTATGTTTCGTTAAAAAGGTGTTGTAGCCGGCTCACTTGCAAACGAGGCGACCATCTCAGTCCTCACGTGTAGCAACGCATCTGTTATCGACGTCTATGACATGATATGACGGATGTCCATAGGCGGCACTGACCACTTACCATCAGGTGGACTGCATGCTCGATTGCTACTTCAACATCAATATAAAAAATATATCAGACTTTAATAGAATATAAGAGACCATTTTGTGGTTTGTACTGCTGTTAAGTATTTACAACACAGCCTTTACTCTACGCTGCACGAATACCGAAAGGCTTGATCGCTCTTCTCATAGTCACGTTTCGAATACAACACGACTGGTTGTCAACTAAATTAGGGACTTTCTACATAATTATGCAGTATCGCTGCAACAAACAAAGATGTAGTGAATGCGTAAATCGTTAAGACAATGGAGGGTTTTTATGAAGTTACAAACACGTCTGACGATACAACGGCATCGCGTGATTAAAAGTGAGAATATAAGTGAAACAGCTTATAACAGTCGTTCATTTAAATAATTTAAGAATATAGTGAGAGCAGTAAGTAATTCGTACGATATTAAAATATTCCACTATTATTTTAAGACAAGACGTTCTTAATAGCGTAATACAAATTCAAATATTATAATTAGTTTTTTTGAAAGCCTATTACATTACTTAATATAAATAAAAAGTACACCTAGTGTGACGTAACTGCATATTCACAATTATATAAGATCTACAATTTCTAAACGTAAACTTCAAGAATATACCTTTTCCGCTGCGGGAACCCTTAATGGCATTGATAAACATATAGGATACAATTTTTAATAAATCCTATTTGGAATATAAACCCTGAATGCAAGATTTATTGCATAAACATAACAATTTCTATTTTTATTAAATCACAAGCTTCTGCCCGCGACTTCGTCCGCCTGGACTGAGTAGATTTAGTACTTTTTGCGTGATTGGCAAACGAACATTCAAACAGACAAACCTATGGCAAATTTTATTCCTAACAGTACTTATGTGTGTAGCTTATGTAGAGTAGCTTATGTGTTATTCTAGATCATAATCTATCTGTGTATTAAATATTATCAAAAACCGTCCATTTGTTTTAGCCCAAATATGTAACAAACATACACACGCACAAACAAACTTTCTCATTTATAACAGTATTAAGATAACTCCGGACTCGGTGTAGTAAGGGAAACCGTTAGTAAATAAATTATTATTCTTTCAGCATGTTTATTCTAAAACTCATTTTTTTACAAAGATGAAATGACGTGCTGTTGACATGATATAACAAAAATAACTGTAAAATAATTCTTAGTGATTTTGTGTCACCGAAGTACGTAGATGTTTACGGCAGAGATTATTTGAGACCTAATGATCTTTTCATGAAACATTTGCGTTTTTATGGAGCGTAACGTTTTAACATCAAAATTGTTAATACATAACTCGTATTAAGATATGCTAAAACTAAATTTTGCAACTATTCAATACCAAATCGAGTGTCGAATGTATACGAAGTATGATCTATACAAAGTAAATAGATTTGATATGATTTGATAACAAGCTGTGCCCCGCTATTTCAGAGACCATTTAATTTGACCAAATCCAAAAATAATTTGTTAACGCAGACTAGATTCAGAGATTAACGCATCAAAAAAAGATCTGAAATTGCAGCACAGTACCATCTGTTGAATACTTACACAACCTAAAAATAAGATTGAAGGAAACTGTGGAACTCTCACTGCCATCTATTGGAAACGTATGGAACTTAGAAGCGAAAGAAACCTGACTGACCGAAATATCTTTCACATTAAATTCAGAATGTTAAGTTATCAAAATGTCAAACCATTCTAAATGTCAGTTTACCGAAATGTGATTACCTATATGCATCAAGAAACACAACTTCTAAATTAGTAATTGAGTAAAGAAAATGAAATAAAATAGAATCTTGACAATAATACACTCGTGGGGGGGAAAAAAATAAAATTTCGGCTCCATTCCCGAACATACAATGATATTGTGTTTCATTGAGCTGGAAGAGAAAGGAAAAGCTTTGTTGTGTTACTATTGATTCGGAAAACCTCAACACTTCTAAAGTACTCATAACAAAAGGTATAGAGAAATGTCAACGTGGGTTTGTAGGTGTACGGTTGTATAGATATTTACTTAGGAGTTCATTATTTTGCGTAGGTCAAAGAAATTATTGTTTGCGAGCGATATTTCAAGGAAAATATCGTAAGGGCAATAGAGAAAACAGGCGTATTTCGTTAAGCATTTTATAGACTTTAACGAAGCGGAAGATTAATAAATATTTATATGGAAATATTTAGCGGTTCCTGAAATCTAGCTTGACCTCTAATGTTGGAAGTCCCTTGTACTAAGAAGACCTTATTAAAGTAGTCGCGATTAGGTTAACCAAAGTGATAGCTGTTTATTAGTTATGCTTGTAATACACAATATAAATACTTCTTTGCTTTGTGCAGTCCTCCTCTATATGAAGTTTAATTACGCCTAATCACACTCCGCCATGCTCGCTATGTGGTTGAAAAGGGAAATAAAACTCGTCTTAACACATTAATATAAAGATACAAGCCAAAACAAACTAAATCCAATGTTCTATTTTTGGATCATTTTAAATCTCTACAAAGCCTCCGAATTACTCTGAATTCATGAATCCTTCCACTTCACGCTCGCTGGACGCTGAAAGGAGTGAGCGGTGAATGATATGCTTCAATAAATACCGAAGCTCGTACACCTATTTTGTGTATAACTTTCAGCTTTATATTAATAGTATATCATATTTAAAGGGAATGGAACTTTTTCATACATCTGCGGTGGTATCAAGGCTACACCTATTTGTATTACTTATTGGATTAAATGGCGGTAAGAATCGCTTTATCTTGACGTTTACTGTACCTCTCAGGAGTAGTAAAGTAGTTTTTTATGGAACTGTAGTATGAAATCGTTTATTGCACAATTATGTTAATTTACATACTTTTCGTAAAGCGCATACTTTACATTCTACATAATTTACATAAAGCAGTGATAGCTCAGTGGTAAGATTCCGGTCTCTCGTTCGGGACGTCCAGGGGATTTGGCCACTTGGCCAGCGTGGTGGACTACGGCCTAATTCTTCTCATTCTGAGAGGAGACCTGTACCCAACAGTGGGACAATAAAGAGTTGACTATGACGTGCAACATAATTAGAGACCTTGTCGGTATAGCAATATTTATTTGTTTAAGTATAATATATCTGTCGGCATGTGGAGCAGTTATTCGCGTGAACGGTTCGAGGACTATATTACCACCGCTTTCCAAGGTGTTCTTGCTTTGTAGAGAACACTAGGATCTGTATTCGAAAGGAACTGGTGCGTTGCTACCCCTGAAGAATAAGTTGGACCGACTCATCTACCGGTTGAGTAATAGCAGTTTTACAGCGTTTATCCTGTGTAGCTCGGATTTAGAATAGCGCGACAGCCTCTTCTGCCCGTCGCAAGAGGCGATTAAAAGGAAGTTTTCGGGATCGGGGCGATAGGAATGGGAGCTCAAACCGTTCCGACACAGCGCTGGAAGGATGCCAGTGTGGTTGGTCGCGCACTGGCATAGACACAGCAATGTACCAGTGGAGCCAGGAAAACTCGGTTCCCCTTTGAAGCACCCGATGAGGCGTCGTTCTGGACAACACTAGTTGCGTTCGATCAAACCAGGATCTTGGCGTTCTTCGAGTGGTGTTTGTAGAGGGTGGAAATACCACATAATCCGGTGTAATTCCTACGGTACCAAGTACTTATGAAACAATTTCTCTGTAGGAGAGAAAAAAAAGCATTACAGCGTTGCTATAAGGCAAAAACAGTCTAATTACAAGTTCTACAGCTATAAAGTTCAGTTTAAAATAGTTTAGAGACTTGAGGAATTACTCGGTAAATAAAACCATAGTCCAGGGGAAACTAAGCTTTGATACATTTCACTATCGTAATCTACAAAATTCACGTTGTGAATATGCTTGCATGGCACTACGCGACTAAACGATTTTTGACGAGACTTTCAAGTGAAAATGTCAATCTCTTCTAAGTCACATAGTTATAACAATGGAACAGCATCACTCCCTTGGTCATATGAGTTGACTAAACGTCCTTATATGAAATGAATTCTTTAAATTAGTTGGTTTAGTTTAGTCCAACGTGGTGCCAGCGGCAACAATCTTCTTCGTCAAAGAAATCTAATAGATATATTAATTTTATCACAGACTTGCCGAGAATCGTCGAATTTATTGTTAATACTAACGATGCATCGTGCCCTGTAAATGTAATCCATACGCCAGGTGGCTTTAAACAATAAATTATTGAAGAACCCACCGATGCGACTCAAAGATGTCAGATCGATATTGAATATCATCGTTACAATAGCTCATAGCTGTCTTGCAATGCCTATTGCTGATCAATATTAGGAACAAGTGATAAGCCTTACCTTAGTGGTAACTTTCATTCGGAAGGTCTGGAGTTTGACTCCCGGGCACGCACCTCTGATTTTTGACGTTACATGCGAATTAGAAGTTTATGATCACATGCTTTAACGGTGAAGGAAAACATAGTGAGGAAACATGTATACTTGAGAGCACCATAAGGTTCCAAAAGGTGTGTGGAATTTACCAATTCGCACATGGCCAGCGTGGTTGGCTATGGCCTAGTTCTTCTTATTCTTAATGGAGACCTATTCCTAGGAGTGGGAGAACGAAGGGTTGATAATAAATAGGAAAATAGCAGTGATAGCCTAGTGGTATAACTCCAGTCTCTCGTTCGAGATGCCCAGGGTTCAAATCACAAGCACGCATCTCTGATTTTTGAAGTTATGGACGTATTAGAAATTAGTTATCACTTGTTTAAAGGATGATGGTTACACCGCAGGGAAACCTGCATGCTTGAGAGTTCAAAAGAAGTTCAAAACATGGCGCCCTTTGTAAAAATATAAATTATTTACCTATTACAGTTCAAAAAATGAAGTCCTGGACTGACAGACGGACAGCGAAGTCTCAGCAATTCAATTGGCACCCTTTTGGTACGGAACCCTAAAAATGTCAAAAACATATCACGGTCGAATACAAATTGTAAGGATCTCTAACATTGTTTAGAACGACGCGTGAATCCAGTCGGGTACGTCGGACCCTTAGCAGGCTAATACGTGTATTCAAATTGAACTATTGCGTTAGCTCCGCTGGGCAGGAACGTCTGAACATTAGGGTTGCCACAACAATTGTTGTGAACAAAAAAAAACGTTGTTAAAATTGTAAACCAAAAAAAAAGGTTGTTGTTTGTTAGATGGGTGGTGTTTTATTATTTACGAATGATTATTTTAGTATTTAAAAAACAAAGGAATGACCCTGCTATAAGAAACCGGTCATCGACTTTTGCTGATTATTAAATGAATACATTCCAAATTTAAAAAAATATGTATTATTTTAATTTTAAATTTGCATTAGTAAGTTCCATAGTTGAATTTTATTATTATTTAGTTATGAATGATTTTACAAGTATTAGATTTTTTTAAATTATTTAAGATTATTTTTTAACTATCCTCCTTCAAGGCCGGCGATGATTTAGCAATTCTTCTGTTGTTGTAAAATCCATAGGTGAACTTGACATCAAGTAGCCTGTTTACCATCTACCTGGTCTTAAATAATGTAAGAAATTCTTCTTTACACTTACATTAAAAAAAAATAAATAAATTTACGATATGTTTTGTTGTTGTTTTGACATTTCATAAGGTGTTAACGGTTATTGCGTATTCTTGTCAATACTTATGATTTTTATATCTCTGTATAAAATCTAAACACAATTAGTAGACATCACAATTTGCTTAAAATAACATTGTTTGACAGCCCTACGCAAACAGAATATCGTTGCTACGGCAGAAGTGATATGAAAAATTTATTCACACATCCAAGCACGATTATCCTGAATACACGTCTCGCGAAAACCTTTCAATAGGCGGTTGGTTGTGTTCAATATTTTTCTTATTTTTGGCATTTCTCGCTCGAATACACTTTATTTCTATTCTCCTTTATTTCTATTTTCTTTGGCTTATCGTATTGTTTGTCAATGACGTTGGAGTATTATTATCCGACTTGCGCGGCGCAATAGGGTTTAGGCATTCGTTGATATTGTGTTATAAAGAAACCATTCTTTCGGATCATCTTGTGGATAGCGATTCTTGAACTCACATGATCTGTCGTATAAGGAAAACTCGTTAAAATAACTTTTCTTAACTGACTTCACAAAAGCAGAGGTTCTCGATCGGCTTTTTAATGTTTGTTACTTCTGTACTCCGTCCTTTAATTTTGTTTTTTTTTTCATTGATTTTGAGTTAGCAATCGAGCATGCAGTCCACCTGATGATTACCCTAAATAACCCTCGTAAGGAACCATTCCAAAAGTATTTTCCATTTGGTCCCATTAAAATTTGAAGAAAATATACCACACCTAATGATGAATAAGGGTTTTTAGAAAAGTGAAGTAGCAAACGAATATGGCTCACCTAATGGTAATTGGTCACTGCCGCCCATTGACATTCGCCATGTCATGTCATGAACGTCGATAACACATGCGTTGCTACTCCTGAGGACTGAGATGGTCGCCTCTTATTTAAGTGAGCCGACAACCACACCTTCCTACCGAAACACAAAAATTGCCTCGCGCTAGAAATGGGTGCGGCGGTGGTACCATCCGGTCGAATTGAACGGTTCTACCACCGTTAAAAGATCTCCATCCAACCAAAGAACCATATTCAAAGAGCTCTGCAATATTTATAATATTAACTTCAACCTTACAAATTTTATGTCAATCAATATTAACCACAGATTATTCAATGCTGTGAACACATTTGTCAAATTATGTGTAAGGAGCTTAACAGTTAACGAGTGGTGGGCGTTTGTAGGCGACTGCGCAAATAACCATTAATCTTATAACCGTAATGCCTAAGTATACTAGAAACAATAAAATAATGTCGTTTTAGACAAGTATCACGTAAATGTAGTTTAGAATAACACTCCTTCCCGTTGATATTGCACGAAGTGACTCAGAGCTTAAAAAGGGGGGATGGTTTTTTTTTATGACACAGATTTTTTTTTATCGTTAATCATAGCGATAAGTCAGACGAGCCATCTGATGGGAAGTGGTCACTGTCGCCTATGGACATTTGCAACACCAGAACAATCGCCAGCATCGCCGGCCGGAAGAGCTCTTTTTGCACCTTTTTTGAAGAACCCCGTGTCATAGCGATCAGAGAATACCCCAGGAGGAAGGTAAGATTGTAAAAAACATGCTGACCACCTGATCTGTAATAAATTCCTTACAAAGTAGG
>DWKN01000072.1:0-10975 GCA_018249455.1 Bungalotis erythus | reverse complement strand
GGCTGATTGTGTACTTGTCTTAGTGGATGTCCATGGCAACCACGACACGGGGAATCCTAGTATGGGGCTATGAAGAAGATGCATAAAGCTTTATTATTTTATTTTATTGTATAAATAACGATGATTTTAACCTGTTATTTATAATATACAGTGAACCAGTTGTGCTTAAATCAATTTCAGTAAAAAAATACTGCCAGAGAAATGATTGCTTTGCCAGAATCAGACGACTTACCAAAATGTAGATATAATAATAACGCTTTCACACTCATAGCCCCACACTTTTTTTTTATTGTTGTTGAAGTAGCAATCGAGCATGCAGTCCACCTGATGGTAAGTGGTCAATGCCGTCCACGGACATCCGTCATACCATGTCATAGACGTCGATAACAAATGCGTTGCTACTCCTGAGGACTAAGATGGTCGCCTCGTATGTAAGCGAGCCGGTAACCACACCGTTCTAACGAAACACAAATATTACTTCACGCTAGAAATGGGCATGGCGGTTGTACCTCCCCGGTCGAACTGTACCCTACCACCTTTTACATTTACTTTTACTTTTACTTTTACAACTGTATTCTACCACCTTTTACATACTAAGTAAGTGCACTAACACCCGGAATAGAAATCTAAGTTAATCATTTACATGTCCTGCCAGGGCGGGAATCGACCCGGAACCCTCTGTGCGTCAGAGCGGTTTTGTGACCATGGTGCCACGCGGGTAGTCGTACATTATATTAAGCCAGAATTGATTCTACATTGTACCCAACATTTGGGTGTTTCAGATTAATGTCCGTCAGCAGGTCAATTAGAGCTATCGGGGACAAGGCGGACACGGAAGGGGCGGGGCGGGGACATTGCCGCGCTGAGCTGTGCCTTGTCGGACGGTAATGGTGATGACGTTATTGAAAATATTGTTAAGCTGAGACATAGCCGCCTGACTTCAGATGTCAGACCTCTCTATGATTCTGTTCGGGAAACACTTCCGCTTTATATTTGGGTTTCTTTCCATACTGTGCTATAAGGGTTAGGTTAGGGTTGTATTTTTCGTACGTATGTATGTATGTCACCTTATTTTTAATATTCTTTGGTTTTTTTTACTATTATTATTCATTGGCATGTTCTACAGCCGAAACGGCATGACGGATTTTAACATATCAGGTGTCGTTGGATTTATGTCACTTGCCCTGACATCCCTGACATGCCCTGACCGACTCAAGTTACATACTTTTTAAATGTGGCGCCTGAGAATAAAAATATTTAAACTTGCGATTTTTAAATATTTTCATCATAACAATATATTCCAAAATAACTCTTTTATTTTACTATTTAGACACAAACTACCAAAAATTCCGTTTCAAATTGAATGTTTTTACAGTTGGATTTTTCGTTTTTCCTTTTAATATCTATATAGGCTAGATACCTTTGTTATGAATTTGAAATCGCTAACGGGCATGCCGTTCACACACTGAGGGGCAATAACCACAACCACATTTTTCCACCGACTCAAAGAATTGCTTTACGCTACGAGTAGAAACAAATGTCGTGTTGGTACATAACCTATTGCATTATAAGGTTCTACGGCCTTCTACCAGCTTTCGCCTCCTAGTACTAATGCGCCGCACTTAAAAATCCTAACGAATATAATGGAATACTTGTTTTCAACCAAATATATAAAGTAAAATGCTTAGCGATATCACTGGCTTCATTATAAGCGTTTATCCAATTTGCATGGTTCCATGTTTATTGTAAAGAGGAGGACTCATCTTAATAAAAAGTTTTTAATGTTGCAAATACATAAACACAATCATATCTATACATATAATAAAACTGTAACTGATCGCTGTTTGTACATGGCAAATATATTTAAAAATTCATAATAAGGAGCCTTTATATACGCAAAAGAACACAAAATAATGTTTTTTCAATTTGTCTGTTTGTCTGTATGTCTGTATATTTGTTAACGCTAATCTTGACATTGTGTAAGAAGGGGAGAGGAAGAAGGGGTTCGTAATGTTACATGTCGAAATTGTAAACAAAAATTTAATAATATTATCACAATTTACGAGGTCACGGTAGACGTAGGGTGTCGAAAATGTGACCAACTGTGACAAGAGTGGGAGGACTGGTCACAAAATCGTGGAATTTGTTGTGATGCATTTGGACATTGGAAACTTCTGTGATTTACATCGAACCAAATATTTCTTTTTACTTTGCAGTTGTAATCAAATGAAATGATTACAGTAGTACACAATACATACATACATGTGGAATGTCAAAGATGAACGGTGTTAAATAAAAGGCGAGACCAAAAAATTATAAGTTGTGTGCAAGTTAATTGTTGAAATGTCAGTAAGTAGTGCTGAAAAAGCCCATAAATTTCCTATGAAACGTATTCGTTGGGATTATTACGGTTTGTCACATCATCCTCAGTCACTGCACAAGGCATACTTTACGAATATTTAGTATTTTAGTCTTAAGGTTACTTTAAATCTCCAACATAAAACAGACAAACAGGCCAATGCGCTTATAACATGACATACGGCATGGCTTGTGACAGATAAGTCGTATCTCTGGTTTTCTCGGACTATTAGTATTTGTGTAAGACTTGCCCCTCTGACACTAGGTTCATCTTTTGACCGGAGGAAAAAATCTGAACCTATGCATATTGCTTATGACGGATAAGCTCTCCAGTTTTTTTCTTCTCTTGCTATTACTATTTGTGTAAGACTTCTCCCTCTGACACTAGGTTCATCTTTTGACCGGAGGTAAAAAAAATCAAAGTCGTTCCATATATTATGCAACCCACAGGCGGGCACGTCGTCCACAAGGCTGTCAGTGTACGGCTCCACGAAGAAGAAGAGCACGGTTAAGTCGTACGAGGACGTCATACAGAGAGTGTGGGAGAGCGTGCGGACTAATAACGGTATAATGGTGAGATGATCTTGTCTATTTATTTATTACTAGCTTTCCGCCAGCAGCTCCGCCTGCGTATACTTCATACGTGATTGACATACGTTGACATACCATTATTATTTGTTACTAGATTTAAATGAAAAAAGCACTAAATGTTAAGTGAAGCCAATCAAAATATAATCCTGAAAACCGCATTCAAATCGGATAGGCCGTTTTTGAGATTAGCGTTCACAAACATACAGACATACAGCCATACAGATATACAGACATACAGACATACAGACAAACAGACAAAATGAAAAAAACATTGTTTTAGGTTCTCTTGTGAATAAACAGGCCCCCAAAATTAATTTTCAGATATATTTGCCATGTACAGACAGCGATCAGTCACAGTTTTATTACACGTATAGATATAGACAGAAATAGTACCTACTAGCTTTAAAAGAGCCACTTCAAGCCATTCCATATCTTTTCAAACGCAACAGATCTCGAATCGTCCCGAACAAACTTACACACAATTGATTCTCTACGTTTCGGATACAGTGTAAATAAATATATCAGACGGTATTCTTCAAACAGGCTTTCAAAGGTCCTTCGAAGGCATTTTTTGTGAAAGGGGGTACGCCAACATGGAGATTGTTACCTCCAGGCTATGTTCGCGTTCCTTTGAACCGTCCACTGTGGTCTACTGAACCAAACCCGGCATTATCTCATGCGGGATAGGTATCACTTTCGCTCGGCTGGTTCCCGGGATCAGCTATATGACGATCTTAAAGGTTTGTCTCGCTTGATAAAAGATCTAGTGCAATGCCGTTGTCCTATTTACTAACTTTATCTATTTCTTGGCAAGAATATTGGATGTCGTTCGCGGGTAGTATAGATATGGGCTTGATCCATTTAAGCGTAGCGATGAATTCTACGTAGATAGATATGGGGGAATAATTTATTTTTATATACGTGGGTCATCATCAACCCTTTAATTACCCTTTAGGTCCCACTGCTGGGCACAGGTCTTCTCTAAGAATGAGAAGGATTAGGCCGTAGTCCAGCACGCTGGCCAAGTGCGGGTTGGTGGACTTCACACACCTTTGAGAACTTTATGAAGAACTGTCAGATGTGCAGGTTTCCTCACGATGTAGCAAGTGATAACTAATTTCTAATACGCACATAAATTCGAAATATCAGAGGTGCGTGCCAGAGATTCGAACCCGGAACCTCCCGAACGAGAGCCCGGTATCTTACCACTGGGCTATCACTGCTTATATATGTATATGTATGTTCTATTCTTTGGCATGCCCTCCAACCTAAACGGCTTGACGGATTTTCAGATATGAGGTGTCGTTGGACTCGTCACAATTGCCCGAGTGACATAGGCTATATAATTCTTAAATGTGGCGCCCGGGAATAAAAACACATGGAAGGGGCAACGAATTTTACTCTTACTTTTACAGTAAATAGACTATTCTATAAATATGTATTTTTAAACGGGATTTGTATTTTTTGTTTAAAACATAGGTAAATCATATGAACGATTTCTATACTCAAAGTCTCTTTGTCGTAGACAGCATAGACACAAAAAGAAAGCTATATAAACACCCAAACTCTATATATCTAATGTATGTAAAATCAACATTCAGATAAGTAGCTAAGCCTTACCTGGGATTCAAACTTTGAACGCTCTACATGGCTGACCTATTTGATTACCACCATGTCACGTGTCAATAAATTATTTACGTCCCTAATATTGAAACTAAACCTGTTTATCAAAGATAACTAACCAATAAAATAACTATATTATCCCCATTTTATATTAACATCAGGATCAATAAATTCGGTTCTGCAGTTATTGGCTGCCCGTGTTTTATATTTGGTGTTATGTTATTTAAATAATAGAATTATTCATCCAAAAACCCGTGGCACATAAAATTTTAATAGCGCTGTCCGGACTTCTGTATTTTCAATATAGCTTTTAAATTACTTCAAACATTGCCGCCCATATATTTATTTGCGGTAGGTACCGTTAAATAACACTACATTTCTATTGAAAATAAATTGCGTATCGAGTTCAATATCGAATTAGTAAATTCATTCATTGACAGCAATAGGCTCTGTGCCAAGTAATATAGACATTATCTGTTATTTAAAACCAAGAGTTGGTAAACTTACCACTAGTAGGTATTAAGTGCGTGAGGGAAAAAATTCTCAGAGTGAATCAAATTAATTCATAATTTTCTTTAAAAATTTGAAATTGCTAATAGAAACAAAGTCTACGTAATAGAAGTTGTCGCTGCCGTCCAATCGTCTATACATATAATAAAACTGTAACTGACTTTATATAGGTACGTAAGAAAACCCAAAAAATTGTTTTTCATTTTGTCTGTTTGTCTGTATGTCTGTACGTTTGTGAACGCTTACTTGAAAAACGGCTTATGCGATTTGAATGCATTTTAAGGATTATATTATGATGAGCTTCACTTCACATTTAGTGTTGTTTTTCATTTAAATCGGTGAACAAATGAAGACGTTACGTCAATTTAAGTCAATCACGCGGGTGGAGCCGCGGGCGGAAAGCTAATGACTAATAAAATACACTTTGTATTTTAATGTAAAGGAAATATATATCAGGAAAACATATAGAACCTATTCTTGATGATCACTGCTATACAAAAATATTTGTGGCCAACTCCACCATGAAAAGATGAGCCCTTATGAGCCCTAGCTTATCTCCTACAATATAGTATTATCTCCAAAGCTCCCATTATATATAATAAACTTCTAAAATCCTTGGATAGAAGACGAGGAACGAAAAATAATACTATTTTTTGCTAGTGGACCTGTGTAGTGTGCTAGTGTGTGTAATTTTGCACCAGAAATAATGGCTAAATAACTAAAAAAATATTTAATGTATTCTCACCGTATAGACTCAGCAGATAGTTGCACCGAAGCAGAGGGGTCGGTAACCACGCTATGCAACAAGGCCAAAGCTATGTCTTTATGACCGTCTGCCCAATGCATCTGGCCCTCCACTAACGGAACTCTTCCTGAAGTATCAATATCTTTCACCAGGGCCAAAATCCGATGAGCCATCTGTATCCTTTCGTTTGAGAGAGCTAGTTCTAAAAAATATGAATCAATTAAAACTATTAACGTTTTAAATTTAAAATAAATTCCATAATCTTTATACATATATATAAAAATCCTGTGTCACGATGTTCGTTTGCGCTAATATCCGAATCCACTGAACCGATTTCAATAAAATTTTAAAAATATCTATTGTTTGGTCCAACTTAAAAGATAGGTTAGTTTTTATCTCGATTAATGTGTTTCAATTTATTTTATTGCGAATTTGAGGTTTTATATACATACATGGTTTAATTCACTTGTAAGTTCTATAAGTTTCCAATAGATGGCGGTGACAGTTCCACAATTTCCCTCAATCTTATTTTTAAGTTGTGTAAGTTTTCAATAGATGGTGCTGTGCTCCAATTTAAAATATTTTTTGATGCTCAAATTTCGTCCATGTGCCTCACATAAGTGCAACATAATCAACGTGAGGGTTCATTTTTTTGCGAAATAATATTATATTTTCGTTATGCTGTGTATTATTTTGTATTTCATCATACAAAACAATTATAATACGCGAAACTCTGTACATAATTTTTATTACATCTTACTACAATTATAAATGCGAAAGTTTGTATGTGTGTGTGTGTGTGTATGCGTGTGTATGTTTGTTACTTATT
This sequence comes from Bungalotis erythus, assembly GCA_018249455.1. NCBI lineage: Eukaryota > Metazoa > Arthropoda > Insecta > Lepidoptera > Hesperiidae > Bungalotis > Bungalotis erythus. Next base: position 4,319 of record DWKN01000072.1, on the reverse strand, counting down.
GTGCTAAAACGGCTTGATGGATTTTGATGAAATTTAATACACAGATAGATAATGACCTGTTAGGAATAAAATTTGACATAGGTTAATCTGTTTGTGTGTTTTTGCCAATCACGCAAAAAGTACTAAATCTACTCAGTCCACGCAGACGAAGTCGCGGGGTGAAGCTTGTTTTATACATATATCACAAAGACATTGTTTTATTTTCCTTGCTGATTTTAAAATTTATCCTCAGTCAATATTTTTATTTATGTGGCGAAACAACGTTTGCCGGTTCAGCTAGTAATAATACACAATAAGCCGTAAGACAAGGACGCCTACGCGAACCGAAGTGGTAGAACTGTATGGCTTCATCTGTTTCAGCTTTACACCAGCTTCTTATTGTGTACTGATTTGAAGCGTGTTGTAACACAGATTAACTCACTCGAGGTATTCCATCTTAGGCCCTAGTAACCGCAAACACCGCATCTGTGATCGATTTAAGATATAACTTCTTCTCAACAAGGAGTTACTAATGTCCATGTTTGGCAGTGACCACTTATAATCAGGTAAGCGGCACGCTCATTTAGTGACGAAGCTCTATAATAAAGATGTGTACAACAACTACTAGTGGTAAAGCAAATATCCGATAAGGTTGGACTTGTTTAAAGTCGCACGCATACGTCAGATCCGTTAACGGTAATCAATATGATTATTTATTCAACGTCGTCTCTCAAATCACGCGCTCTTGAAAGTGAGAGTGAGATTGCATTCGCGCTTGCGAAACGCCACAGTTCCACGTAGGAAATATTATGCGTGCCGAAGATTTTTTTATGAAATTCCAGTAGCAAACGAACATGCAGTCCACCTGATTTGTACCCAAATCCACATAAAACACGAATCCTACCTAAAGTCGATCGCAAATGTTAACAATACTATGGAAAAATGGTCTCCTCATGTAAAAGTGAACCAGTAACTACATCTTGCCACAGAAACCACGCCTTTCCACAAATATGTGGAATATGCCGACTATGTTTGTATGCCGATTTACTTACATGTGACGTTACCATCTTCCTGAAGAATGGCAACCCATCTGTGATCGACTTCAAGTAGGTTCTGTGTGGACTCAGTTTCAGATTTCTATGGGCGCCAATGACCACTTACAACTAGGGGAACTGCGTACTCCGCTACTACATATCTAATAAAAAGACACAAAAGTCTTCTACGGCGATGCGCGAGCAAGTCATCAACAACTTTATTGAGAAGATTACGCAAAAGGGGCCGGGCGCGATATGAAGGAGCCATTACCGCAATAGAAGTCTCACTCTGATTAGCGACTGAAGCAATCCCTTAGCCGTCTAAACTATAATGAAGTGTCTTGTCTCAAAGGTTCATATTTGAAATGCTCATATTTGAAATCATTATGTCGTGCATCGTAATATTGTGGTCGTCCCAGTTTCGTAGGGCTTCGCCAATTTAAGTACTTTTAGGGTGCCATTCGTCGGTAAGATTTTTAACCGTCTACAAAAAAAAAACAACAAGGTTCTCAATTCGTCAGTATGTTCCTCGATAACTTTTTACCCCGTGATTTGATATCAATGATTCTTTTTTATGATAAATATTCAGATACAGTTGTAAAAATGAATAAAATGGAACTGAGTCGCCCTATTAATAACGTTCCGCTAACAGGCCGTTCGTTCGTTCGTTGTTAGATCGTCTAGCGGTATATCTATATATTTTGAACTGTAACTAGATACTTCAAATTTTTACTTAATGCGTTACGTAATTGTTACGTAATGCTAAAAAGGCGTTACAAATATAAGGAAGTATACAAAAAGAACATGGTTTTTCGGCAATTTTCGCCGCTTTTGATCGATCTTAATAAAATATATGTAGTGTTAAATATTGCGCGAAGTCCGACTAGCAGTAGCGGACAAAAACTGGTCTTTATTTTTATGAACAAATAACGAAATTTCAATTGAATCAAAAACCGTTCCACGTCGATAAATAAATGAAATGTACAATTTAGGGCCAATTGTGACACGCATAAAATATTTCTGGTCTCGCTGTTATGTTTGGCTGTGATTTTTCTATTGAATTATTTCATTGTTCATCATATCATCAAAAAAAATGTTAAGGGGTCTATGGACCCCGAAGAGAATGAAGTTAATTTCCCTTTTTGGAAGACGTGGGTATTTAAAGAGTAAAGGGTATATGTAAAGAGCACAAAGCTGTACATGGAATAAATAAATAAAATACATAGATATACACGTAATATGGAAAGATTTAAGCGTCGACGCGCCAACTGCTACTTTCAAGTTCAGTGCGATGACGCGCGGTGCCGGGAGAACCCGAGTATAACCGAAGAGAGCCGAAGAGAAAGGAATCGCCGAGTCTTTCGGTGCGCGGGAAAGCTGTGTGCGGCGATGTAGTATAGGTTCATACACGGCTGTAACGTACTGTAGCAAGAAGTGTCGAGAAAAAGTTGTTTACACTTTTTTCGATCTCACTCCCATCCTGCTCAGTGCGTTTACCGCACGATAAGGAACTTCGTTCCAACAAGAAAATGGACAAGTATTAATCATCATCATCGATCTATACAGTTCGACTGGTGTAGTAGCACTGTCACACCCATTTCTAGCGCGAAGCAATTCTTGCATTTCGATGAAATGGTGTGGTTGCTGATTTACTTAAACGAGGTGATCGTCTTAGTCCTACGAGTAGCAACACATCTGCAATCAACTTCTGATTGAGTTCTGTTTTGTATGCAAAAGTGGCGAAAGTGGCCAATTACCATTTACTTCAATTTCATAAAAAGTGTAATAACGGCACATTCAAAACCTACATTTAAATGCACATTCATATCGTCTCGAGATATAAGAGCGTGATAAGTATTACACATGCGGATCTGAGGACTATGACGCTCTTAATAGCGCTGTCAATTTAAAGTTACTTGTCGAGTACCGACATAATCTGATTTCTCCATATCCCATGCAGTTCGCAGTTATGTTTCATTCTAAAGGCATATATTCAATTTACATTACCCAATATTTTATTTTAAGAACATTTCTTTATTAACACATTTATTAAGATTAAATTGACGTGTTCAAATAAATGAAATCTACTGTGTAATATTAACAGATTGATACTTTCATAGTCTCTAAGTAATTTGGACAATAATTAATCAAGCAACGAATTTATACGAAAAGTAAATCGGGCAGCAATTCGACAACAGAAATATCAGAGTAACGTTTCTCGACGGCGACTGAAGAGAGACCGACTGCCTGGAACGTGTGCCGAACCGTAAGTGAGCTCAGCCGCCGCCGATCGCTACAACACACCAGTGCCGCCATCTTGTGACGTCATGCTCCATGTCGCCACTTCACCGTTGCTTGAACATTAAGTTCAACATTAGTTATACCTTCGTTTTAAAATTTGACGTTTGGTTATCGTAAAATTATAAACTAGCGAAAAAGAATCCGTTATATTACAAACTTTAAACTTTGTTCACAATTTTCCGGTGACATATAAATCAGACTAAATTAGAATGATGAATTAGAAATCGTAATTATTTTTTCTGTTTAGCTAATTTCTTATACACAACAGCTCTATATATGTTGATTGCTTCAAATTCTGCTCTCTCTTTGCTAAGGGGTGAGTTCTGGATGAAGAAGTTCGCGTATTGCTGGTAGTCCTGTGGAATTAACAAAAATGTTGATCGTGGTAACTTTTTATACCTATACATATAATAAAACTGTAACTGATCGCTGTCTATACATGGCAAATATATTTAAAAATTTATAATGTGGGACCTTTATAGTCGCAAGAGAACCCAAAACAATATTTTTTCATTTCGTCTGTTTGTCTGTATGTCGGTGTGTGTCTATGTTTGTGCACGCTAATCTCAGAAACGGCTTATCCGATTTGAATGCAGTTTATGATTATATTGTGATGGACTTCACTTAACATTTAGTGTTGTTTTCATTTAAATCGGTTAACAAATAAAGACGTTATGTTAATTTATGTCACGCGGGCGGCGCCGCGGGCGTAAAGGTAGTAAGTTAATAAATGGCTCGAGTTGTGCCAAACTATAGCAGTGATAGCCCAGTGGTTAGATTCCGGTCTCTCGTTTCGAATCGAATCTCTTGCACGCACCTATGATTTTTCGAATTTATGTGCGTATTAGAAATTAATTATCACTTGCTGCAATGGTGAAGGAAAACATCGTGGAGAGCCCTGCACATCTGAGAGTTCTCCATAACGTTTTCAAATGTGTGTGAAGTCCACCAACCCGCACTTGGCCAGCGTGGTGGACTACGGCCTAATCCTTCTCATTCTGAGAG
>DWKN01000071.1:0-10984 GCA_018249455.1 Bungalotis erythus | reverse complement strand
GAGTGCGTCGGATAAGGCCCGTCGCAGGTGTATCGCAAATTGGCTATTTTATTCAACGCGGATAGTGGGAGTCATTAACCCCGAGCCCGTCGGCTCTGGAGTGGACCACTAAATGTCCACTCAATTTTAAGGTACACTACAGCGGCTATGCTGTAGCTAGCTGCAAGAAGCGAGTATATTTTTATTGTACATAGGTATTTTGTGAACGAATGACTAGTAAGATCAACGTTGAAGTATAGTTTTACTTAAATGAAAACATATGTAAATTATATGGAAAAGGAAAATAGAGCACACTGACGCCAATAAAGTTATGAAATTAAAGTCAAATTAAAAATTTAAAGTAGGTACATATAGTGACATCTTTAGTTTAGTTGTGTGTGTATGTTTTATTTTATTTTTTCTACTTAAAATCTGTTACAATAGTGTACAGTTTTAGTTTGTATCTTTATTGTTATTTATTTTGTAAAACACGATAAGTTTAACAAATAAGTACTTCTTGAAACATTCCACTATCGTAATAACAAATTGTGCTTATTATTTTAATTCTTCGCTTATAGTTAGTTGTACAGAGGTTTTAACTTTCGTTTGTAGTAGTATTATTTTTGTTTGATAATGAAGAATTAGTTGAAGTTTTTTCTAAATTCTTTCTGGAGTGCTGAATTTTTGACTGAAGAAGAAACTAATTCTTTGTTATAATTTTATCATTATCATTAAATGCTTGGATTATCATAAAAGGGGGAATCGTTACGTTTAAGAATGCTGTTTTTGTTAATTTATTTTGTTAACGTTTTTATTTATTCATTTTGTCATAGACCGTCGTGTGTTATTTATCATGGTAGATATATAGTTGTGAAACATTTTCTTTCTTTGTGTTTTTGTGTTATTATTCGATTTTCAAGTATTTTCCCTGTGTTATTTATATATATACAAAATAGAAATTCGCGATGAGCGACCTCTAAATATTAATGTTTCGAGCTACGCTTTTGTCAGGCTTCTTTTTACACTACTGGGGGTTTTGAAAAATAAAAATCCATTTTTTTAACCGGTCTTGTAGCACAACCTTCAATGGCCACGGTGTATGGTCGAGCCTCTGGTCACGACGTCTTCGGGCGGAAGGGGTAGGTTACCGCACTGTAACTTAGTTCCATTCTATGGAAGTTAAGGCACAGATAGTACGACGTTTAATGGACACGGTGTAAGGGCGTGGGTACCTTAGGGTCGCTGAAGTCGATGTCCTTCTCGACGTGCACCCAGCCGGTGGGCGCCCACAGCGCGCCGTCCCGCCCGCCGCCCGCCTCGCGCCCCTCGCGCCCCTCGCCCGCGCCCCCGCCGCTCCCCGCACTCCCCGTGCCCTCGCTCTGCCGGATCATCCTATATACCGAATCTGGTTACACATCGAAATCATGTAACAATGGGAACTAGTGGTCGCCCGGTGGTCAAAATTCGACCCTAACTCATAAGCTCACAGGTACGAGTAATCTAGGATACATTTTATCTCGTAAATATTTAGGGTTACTGAGATCTAACTTGACCTCTCTAATGTAGGATTTCCCCTATATATGGAGGCTCTTATTAAAAAGGCCGTTACTTACTGTTAGCTGCTTATTAGTAATGTTTTTAATACATAATATAAATAAATTTTAGCTTTTTCTTCACATATTAATATATAGATATAATCCCGAAACCGTTCACGCGAATAACCGCTCCGCATGACCAAAAATATGAACTTACACAAATAAATATTGTTATACCGACAAGGTCTCTTATTATGTTATCTGTAAATTAACACAATTGTGCAATTAATTCATTTCATTTCAATTCATAGGAGTTAACATAGTGACGTCAGAACAGAAGTGGAATGACGCCGTTAGAGCTTCATACCGGAAGTAAGTAGACGTAATGACGTCATACGAAAAGTGGACGTAATGACATTATACTGGAAGCAATTGGATGTAATAATGTAATATGGGAAGAAAGAAGACGCTATAGTAGACGTCATACTAGAAGTAATTAGCCTACATGTTATAATCATCAATATAATTATCAAAGTACGTAAGTATCTCTAAAGATTCGCGAATTTTTTTACTATTATTTCTCATTTCTTGTTGTTATTTTTTTAAATTTTACAACCATAGTCTCACCTATTGAGCTCCTCGATGACATCTTTGGACGTGGCAGCTTCGTGGAAGCTCAGCGTATGTTCTTGCTTCACGATTATCGGCTCTGGTGGCGGCGCACTTTGCGTGGGTCCCGGTCGACCCCTGTCAGCTACCGGGATCTTCGATCTGGTCCTATTCGGAGACGAAGGAGGCCTCTTCCCTCCCATGAGCGTTGGTATACGACTCTCTCGTCTCCTAACCTCCCTATGAGTCGCATCATTCTTATTACTTATTATCACAGTTTCAGCTGTAGAAGTACTCGTAGTATTCGATTCAGTCATTTGCGGTGAGCTCGTTTCTGGGGATGAACCCTCCTCCTCTTCGGGCACCGTCACCAAATGTCCCGCGCTGCGCCTACAAGCATTCAATACTTCTTCGACAAAAGACATCTCCGTTTCCCCGCCGGTGTACGGAAAACTCGACGATTTCGTCATTGAAGCTTCTGTTTCTCGTTCGGCCGGCCCTTGCTTGTTTAGCAGGTTCAAATTCTCCTTCAAGGCCGCATTGAAGTCTAGGCTACGACTAGTTTCCAAATCACAGGGCCTCTCCTCCTTCGTTTGAAGACCTATCTGATCTAAAGACGGTCCCAAATCTGCCAAATTGACGTCAATACTCCTATTAATCTCGTTCTTCCTCTGGACCTTTAGTAGATGGTGGTCGTCTACCTCGTTTTCGGAATTCTCAACCCGTGATATTTCTACGTAATAGTCCTCCGATTCGACGTACGGGTCCTCTCTCTCTATAAATCTTGGCGTGGATTTCGGCTCGGACACGGTATCACAATACGGAACTTTTGGCTTTTCACTAGAAATAACATCACAAGAATCATTCTCCGAGAAACTACCGAAGGAATCGGGCCTCTGCCTGTCTTCGGATGCTTCGCTGCGTGGCCCGACTGAGTCGTCATCGAAATCTGCCGTTGCATAGGGAGGAGGCAATTCTCTTATTTCGGAAACAGGCCGAGACGACATGGAATCCGATTCCTCCCGGTCGCGACAATACTTTTGCTGCTCAGCGATAAAGTGAAGCACGTTCTGCAAAGCTTGCTCGCGGTCCTGCAATGCCATAGCTTGCACTTCGTGAATTCGTAGGTGGCTACTTGGATCTTGAGTCGGCAAACCTCTAGAAGAGTTTGAGGCTAGACTTTTTGTACTTTCGTACTTGACAAGACGATAGAAATCTCGCGTGAAGTCGAGACCCACATTGTTGGGACTATCACCGTCTTCGCTTAGCGCTGTACTGGATCTTTTCTCAGGAGCGTCAGAAGCGCTAGACCAGGATCCGCCCGGGGAGTGTGTCCCGGAATATTCCCACCGTTTTTCAGACGTTTCTGGGTCCTCCGCTATCCTACACTCATCGATCTCGATCGTTGCAAAACCACAGTCGTTCCACAAGCAATCGCCGACATCTTCCTCCAACTCTAACGCATCGTCTTCCCTAATACTCGGTAACGTGGACAGCGATATTTGTCCCGGCGTTGTTATTTCAGCGAAAGGCGATTGTCTGTCTCTTAGATCTTCACAAGACAAAGATAAGCTCCAATCTTCCAGTTCAGCTCTATCGTACTCTAAGTCGGCCAAGTCCCGATGCCTTTGCTGCAGCGCTGATCTTGCATCGTCCAGTTCTAACCAGTGTTGTACATAATCCGCTTCATACTGCGAGCCGTCTACCCGGTCTTCCAACGTACTCCCCCATGACACTCTCTCAGAACTTGTCGTGGAAGCTATCGCTCTCCTTAGCGGTCTTTCCGGGGCCGGTTTCAGATCTAAAACTAAGATTCCCGAGCTAGGCGTCGGGGTGTCTAAACAGCTAGTGGGGCAATTAGTTCCCGTTAGGAGTTTTAAGCAGAGGTGAGAATCCGAGAAACTTCGAACGACATGCTGAAATGGTAAGATGGGTCGGGATGGAGGATAGCTGCCCCTGATGCCCGCGAAGGCGACACCTACAGGAAAATATATGTAATCAGCATCGGCCAAGAGTCTGCCGTGTCGTCGATTTTCCCTGGGATTTATTGAGACAATAGTTTGGTTGTCGGTTTCGTCCGAAGCCTCATTAAGATCTGGCAACGCTCTGTCCGCCGCGTGGTCACTCTGCCGGGAGGCGTCAGCTTGCACGTCACTCGACATAGTGGAGTATCCTTCGTCCTTCGCACCGCTTTCTGGTGATTCAGCACCTGCCTCGCCCGGTTCACCGCTTTCTTCTTCTGTTACTTTCTCTTCGCTGGCACCTGAAATATTAAGAATTTGAGCTTATTGTTTATCTGAGTAAACCCTAGTTTATTAGTATTTCTTGGTCAACAATTAATGGAAGACCTTCATTGATGGTCAGGGCATCTATAGGCGTTTATAATGGAAATAGATCTTATCCTATTGTTGGTGACGCTGTGGCCTTTCCTGCAATTGATCACAGATGCGTTGCTACAACAGAAGAATAGGTTCGACAGCGTTATGGATTTGCAATTGTTGCTACAATAATTTTACCCCTAACGGGATCCGTGCAAGGCTGTGGCATGCTGAGACTGAGGGTAGCGGGGCGCGCAGGGGAAGCCCACAGCGTCGGGTCCACGGCTGAAAGAGCGCGCGCTAAGTTAGCCGGAGTTACTTCCAGACCCTGAAATCATACAAACATAATAAGTGGTTACAAGATTTGAAGACATTTTTTGGTATTTTAAATCATTCATTTGTGTATATGTTGTGTGCTAAACGACATATTTGTGTTCTCCAGAATATACGATAATTGAAAGCAGAATGACCAATCGGTGGAAGCATATAATTTTCATACAGCCTTCTATAAAAGATTCGTCATTGTTGCATCGTGTTCATGATTATGACTGCTGTGATGAAAACGCCGTGACTGCAAAGTCATCTTGAAGACTCGCAGGCCACAGTTGTCATTTTTATCTGTCTCTCGTGCAATTTGGAATTCGTTTCCTGGTTATTTAGACGTCGTTATGAGGCTTGGGTGTTTGTTATTCGTCTTTGTGTCACAAAGGTTCCTCGTATAAAATCATGAGTGTGTTAAAGGACCATGTACCTTTAGTTCCGTCCAAATATCAGCGAGGATCTGATGTCTCCGCTTATCGTCTTGGCTGAGCGGGTGGGGGTGAGGCGCAGGGGGCGCCGGCGGCGGTGAGTCCCTAAACGAGACCAGCGAGCCACAGGATCCCACGTCTACCAGATGTACTGGAAACACATTCCGCTATGTACTGAAAGTAGCTTTATTATGTTGGCTACATCACATCACATGTGCTGACGACTGAGGATAGAAGCTCGAGAAACTGAATCTGCCTTATAAGCGCCTAACTTAATGGCAAAATACTACAGCTACAAGGCATATATTATTATTATGGTTCGTCATAATGAAGCCATTATTGTCCTGTTGCTGGGCACTGATCTATAGGCAGGTTGACTAAGTTAGGACATAGACTATGCTGGTCAAATACAGCTCTTCTCTGAGATAGAGAGATGTAAGTTCACGTTGTTTTTCTCCACTGTTGAACTATGAGGAAAACCAGTAGTGAAATGCATATGGGTTACATTGCTTAGTGTGTAGTTGTAAGTGTGAACAACTTAGAGACTTGTATTCTTGTCCTTCAAATCGCAGAGCCACTTTGTTTCAGTAATCTGATACGACTTTGGTGTATTTACTAAGCGTTGCAAAGGTTTAACCGCAGCATTGAACGCAACCTTACTGCAGAAACTTAGAATCATCGTCCGAGGATATTTTGAGTGTCTCTAGATATGTGAAGTCTTGGTTTTTGACCACTTTATTAGATGTAAATAGTTTGGTGTCATTTAAGAATGTATAACATGTGTAACATTCTAATAAAATTTCGTTAACAGTTTTTAAAATATTTAAAAATTTTATGGCGTTTCAGAATTACATTTAAATAGAGCTCTACTTTTTGCTTTCCGGAAAAACGGTCAAGGCGTTCTGGATTTTGGGCCTTAGTTCACTGCTTTTTGGACTTAAGTCTTTGGATTCTAGTGCGCATCAGGAATGAGGACGATAAAGGCGTCGTCCCAGCCAGAGGACTACACGATAGGGATGGTAAGTTTGCCGTGAGTCTGAATGTTCGAGATAAGAATGGGCTGTGTTCGTAGGGACATAGGGTGGCGTAAAGTATTGCTAAGGGCACAAATCTAAGGTTCCACATCATGAAGTCACATTTACCTTGTAAATCCCTCGGCGTATGCGGCGTGAGGGGCGTGTGGGGGGTGGCGGGGGAGGGCCGAGGCTGCGGTCGCAGCTGTCGCACGAGGAGGGCGCTGAGTGCACGGTTCTGCGCTTCTAGCTCGCGGATCCTTGCGCGTGCGCATCCCAGTTCCTCTCGCACGCTCTGTAATCGAAAAGTATTGATAATAAGTTAAACTTAATTAAGGTATAAATTATTTTCCACCAGGGCATCTAAATAAACACTAAGCAACAATGGTGGTCGAAAGGTGATTTTATAACTAAAGTAGCGATTTCTCTCAGACAAGTTTAAAATGCCTATTTTAAGATTTTTAGGTCATTTGTGAGATGAAACATGTAGTGGATATTTAGACAAACGTAAACGTGTTTAATTAAATAATTAATAACTATTACTAATTGAAGTAAGATATTCAGATAATTTCTGAAATTACGATTAATTTTGTCCATAAATTGTAATATTCGTAAGAAAAACAGAACTAGAAAATACTTACATTAGCAAACTGAAAATTTGTTAATTTGTGCGAAATTAAACAGATCCATAACTGGTCGTTAATCAAGAACAGTCCTCCAAAATTGTGTAATTTTAAAAATTAAACAGGAATCTTCGCTTAAACCCTACTTAAACGCGTTCCTAAAACACGTAAATATCACAGAGATGTTAGCACGCAAATGAGATGTTTACGCGTGGCAAAACAATTACAATGATGTGTGATGGACATACGATACGGGTTTCAGCCGGTTGTTATATCCTTGATACGAGTACAATGTAACTGTAAACAGGTAAAGGTGATGTCTTGCTTGCTGTATGGAGGCTGGGGGCTTTAGTTACAAATGTCTATATAATGGCAGTGGTGACTTAATGAGTTGGATTGCCTGTTCTTTGTTACTTGTATAAAATTGTTGGTGTACTTAAGGTTGTAGAACCTGTGCAGCTCGACCGGGGAGCTACCATTTCTAGTGTGAAGCAGTTCGGTCATCCGAAATGCAGGATCAAATAAAAGGCGAGGCCAAAATATTCTAAACTATGTGTCATTAAATAGTGTTGATAAAACCCGTAAATTACCTATGAAACGTGTATTCGTTCTGATGACACCATAGTATACAAATATTTCGTATTTCGGTCACAAGAAATTATTTCAAATAATCGAAACAAAACAGACAAGACGACCAATGCGCTTATAACATGACATATGACATGGCTTATGACCGATAAGCGCTTAATCTCTTTTTCTTGAACGACTAGTATTTGTTTACGACTTCTCCTTCCGACATTAGGTTCATTTTATGACTGTAGAGAAAGAATATCTAAATCTATGGCTTCGTTGGAAATGTGAGGTTGCCGGCTCACAAATGAGTTGAATCGCTTAGTCCTCAGGAGTAATCTGTTATTGACAGTGTAACGCATGTGTTATCGACTTCGAATGGAGCTCCTATTCTGTACGAAGATGATTTCAGATGTCCATGGGTGGCAGTGACCACTTACCATCAGGTGGACTACGTGCTCTTTTGATACTTCACTCTCAAAAAATAATGTGATAGGTTAAAATAATTGCCATATACATTTTGTAATTATGATTTCAACGATGCTATTAAATCTATAAACATGATTTAAATATCCGATACCACCCTCTTTGAAACATCCCCCGCCAGTTGTCTTCAAAATAAATGCGTATATTTTAATTACGTTTCATTAGCCAAATTAAATTCGAGTAGCGTAATTGACGGGAGGTAATTATAGGGGAGATTGAAGATACAGGGCATGGCAAGACACTGTCAGTGTTGCCGGCGCTTTGAAATTTCCCAAATTACAACGGAGATATGCCTGCGACAGACCAACTTTGTTTATTAAAAGATTCGCCCGACTCCGACGAATTAATTTTAAAGTTAATTAAGGGTTAATAAGTATAATCAAGTTGAATAAAATTGCAAAATATCAACTTCGCTTCAAAATTATACTTCGCTTAAGTTCTTTGTAATTAAATTACGTTTTGCGGGGGACGATCGGATAGATACCTATTTATTTAAGAAGTTTATCATTAGGCACATTATAATTATAGTTCTAAGCAACCAATGTTTTTAGAATCCATTGGTTAATAAACCCCGAATATTCATTTGCACAAATGTACACTTTTTTCATGAAACAATTATTTGTCAAAAAAAATCATGAATAGGCACAGTTAAATTAAACGATGAGAAGATAGCACAACGACCCGCGTGGCGCAACTTTTCACATATCGCCCCGACTTGCAGAGTTCCGGGTTCGATTCTCGATCGGCAGGTATCAAAATCGATAATTAGGATTTCTTTTATAATTTTGGTTTTTTGTTTAAAAACAAGAAATTGTGGTGTTCCACATGGAGTAAAGGGTAATAAATTATTGTTCATATCATAATTATTTAAGAGCAGTGATAGTCTAGTGCTAAGGAGCTGGTCTCTTGTTCGGGAGGTACCGAGTTCGAATCTCTGGCATGCACCTCTGATTTTTTGAAGTCACGTGCTTATTAGAAATTTATTGTCACTCGCTACAACAGTGAAGGAAAACATCGTGAGGACACCTGCATTCCTGAGACGGCTCCATAAAGTTCTCAAAGGCGTGTGAAGTCTACCAACCCGCAATTGGCTAGCGCGGTGGACTACGGGCAAATCCTTCCTATTCCGACAGGAGGTCTGTGCCCAGCGGTGGGACAATAAACTTAACAGGTAATTAACATAATGATCATCATTATTATGTTTTATTACAGTAATCTATGTGTTTTATATACATTCATATATGTATGTGTTCCGAGGAACTGTTTGATCTAGTGCCTACGTCACCGTTCCTTCATCGCACTACTCGCCGAAGGATGAGGTTTCATCTGCATCGATTGGACCTGTGGCGGTCCTCCACGGTTCGATTTGCGCGTTTCATTTTTGCCACGGATGTGCAAGATGTGCAATGAGCTTCTTCCTCAGGTATTCCCTGAGCGTTATGACATGAGGTTCTTCAAAAAAGGTGCAAAAAGAGCTCTCCTTCGAGGCCGGCGATACTGGCGACTCTCCTGGTGTTGCAAATGTCTATAGGCGACGATGCCCACTTGCTGTCAGGTGCCCCGTATACCTTTTCGCTAGGCTTGACAATAAAAAATAAAATTAAAAACAAAGTTGACTGGCAAAACAGCGTCAACGACATAAACATATCGGCACAACTCCGCAACCAACAAACCATAAGCTTCACCGGCATGGTAATGGGAGCAACTTAAATTTGACTAGCAGGTACTACCCCGTGAGCAACAGAGCGTAAGCTTAGCTCGCGTGACAGTGCGAATGATGTGTATCTGCTGACACCGCACCGAGAGCAACAAACGTATGTTAAACTGGAATGGCAACGTGAAGCAAAGTGAAATGTAGAATACTAGTTTTATCCCGCGACTTCGTCCGCGTGGACTTTGTGTTAACAAAACCGTTATTTACACTAAGTTTTATATATAAAGCGTAAATAGTAAACGGAACAAAAAATTTAAAATTACGGATTACTTATCCCTTCTAAGCCCCTCCAACCTTTTTTACCCCGGTGAAAGGTAGCCTATGTCCTTTCTAAAGATCAAGTCTATCTGAATGTCATTAAAATTGATTTAGTGGTTTAGGTGTGAAACCGTCGCAGACAGACAGAGTTCCTTGTGCATTTATAATACTAGTAGGGATGTTAAACGAATGGATGCAAATTATTCGGCATAACAACATTTGTATATTGCAATTACTAGGCAAAATGAGTTTCGTATGTTATGGAGTATTTTACCAAAAAATATATACTTACAACACAAACAAGTATTGCTACACCGATAAGATATCCGATTAAGTATTAACATAACTGTGCAGTGAATCGTTTCATTTAATTTGAAACACGTAAATCTGACTAGAAGATACAACACCGTGCCCGATTAACCAAGACAGTGTAAATGACGTACATTTACTGACAATGCACCCCGAGTGTAACAAATCGTATGTTAAACTGGAATGACAACGTGAACGAAGTGAATTTGACTGGTTGATTTCCCAATCGCCATCACTAGTTCCCGCCGAACCCACCCCTCACGTATAAATAACTCCACCCTTATCTGCACTCGTTTCGGAAGACCTCTCTGACCATTCACGGCCACGATACGCGTACATAATTGATTTCTAATCGGAACGACTTCAGAGAGCTTACTGAATAATGAGCGGATGTTATCGTGAAGTATGGCGATTGACTTCGCGTGCCGTACGATGCGATATCGCGGCAATAACTCCGTGGCGATACCATAACAATAAATATCAATTCGAAATTGTTGCATTCAATATAGAGAACGTACGCCAGAGCTACTACGTACGTGCTTTATTTCGATCAATAAAGTGGAATAACGCCCGCAGCTCTACGTAGAGCCGATATGCCGCTAACAACAGGTTGGTAGCGCACTTGTCGCTTCGTTGTTGGCTCGTACACCTCCGCGGGTTTAAATATCCGAGACAACCGTTCACAGAGTCGGCGGAGACAGATTAATGATCGTCGTTTAAAATAACAGAAGACTCTAATTAAACTTTTTTTTATTTTTATGAATACGAAATGACAGACGAACTTGCCCTTTACCCACCCATTTCTAGCGTGAAGCAATTTT